>SKCR01051951.1:0-30993 GCA_019454045.1 Zanthoxylum bungeanum | reverse complement strand
GTGGAGCCAGGGACATCAAGGACCGCTGAGCAAGTTGGTGACATGTCAGACACGGAGATATCTGAGGACACCCAGCCCATGAGAAATAACCAGGAGGAAAACATAAATGAAGTAGCAGATATACAAGAACAAAGTGAAGAGGACACAGTAGATCAACATGATCAAACTGAGCAGCATGATGAAACGCCACAAGACACATTGGCCAACTATCAGCTAGCGAGAGACAGAAGTAGGAGGCATGTAAGACCTCCTACCAGGTATGATTACTCAACTAATGATTTGTATTTCTGTGCATTAATATCAAGTCATGAAATAAATGGAATTGAGTCTGCTAGCTTAGGAGAGGCATTAAAGTCTACCCATAAACTTGAATGGGAAACGGCTATGGAAGATGAGATGTCTTCTCTTAGGAAAAACCAAACTTGGACTTTAGTTCCTAAACCTAAAAACCAGAAGTTGGTTGAGTGTAAGTGGTTGTTTAAGGTCAAAGAAGGGCTATTGCCTAGTGACCCTGTTAGGTTTAAAGCCAGACTTGTAGCAAAATGATTTACTCAACGGGAAGGGGTAGACTATAATGAAATTTTCTCACCTGTAGTTAAATTTAAAACTATTAGAATGATGTTAGCTCTAGTAGTGCAGTATAATCTTGAATTGGAACAATTAGATGTGAAAACTGCTTTTCTACATGGGGAATTATAAGAGAAAATTTACATGTCTCAGCCTGCGGGTTTCAATGATAAAAACCATCATGAGTATGTTTGTCTGCTTAATAAATCCTTATATGGTCTTAAACAATCACCTAGGCAATGGTACAAAAGATTTGATACATTTGTGCTTAGTATTGGATTCATAAGGAGTAAATATGATAGTTGCTTCTATTTCATGCTTGATGAAAAATGTTATGTGTATTTGTTATTGTATGTTGATGACATGCTTCTAATCTCTGAATCAATGAATGTTATTAACAATCTTAAGAAGCAGTTGAACAGTGAGTTTGACATGAAAGACCTAGGTAGTGCAAAGAGGATTCTAGGTATGACCATTGATAGAGATAGAGGTAAAAATTGTCTTAAAATACATCAATCCACATATTTGCAAAAGGTAGCATCTAGATTTGGGGTAAGTGGCTGTAAACCTGTTAGTCAGCCTCTTGCGAGTCATTTTATTTTGTCTAAGTCACAAAGTCCTGCGAATAGGTCTGAGGTGATTAAAATGGAAAATGTACCTTATGCAAATGCTATAGGTTCTGTGATGTATGCCATGATTAGTACTAGACCTGACTTGTCTTACGCTGTATCTTTATTGAGTAGGTTTATGTCTAATCCAGGTGGAGCACACTGGAGTGCTTTGCAGTGGTTGTTAAGATACATAAATACAACTGTTGATTATGGCTTATGTTTTAACAAATCTAACGCTTTAGACTTGGTAGGGTATGTTGATTCTGATTTTGCAGGTGACAGAGACTCGAGAACGTCAACTACAGCTTACTATTTCACACTTGGTGGAAATTGCATCAGTTGGAAGTCAAGTCTGCAACCGTTGGTTACACTCTCAACTACCGAAGCGGAGTATATAGCCATAACTGATGTGTTCAAGGAAGCAATTTGGCTTCAGGGTATCTTAACCGAAATACAACAGCTGCAGGGTAAAACAATTGTGTATTCTGACAGTCAGAGTGCAATACATCTGAGTAAGAATCCAGTACATCATGAGAGAACCAAGCATGTGGATGTGAAATATCATTTTGTGCGGGAAATTATCTCAAGTGGTAAGATTGAGATTAAGAAGGTTCCAACTGAAGATAACCCATCTGACATGGGGACACAAATTGTGACTGCAACCAAACTCGCCCACTGCATGAAGCTGTTGCATGTGGGAGTTGGCTGACCTTGCAGCCGACATGAACGATGATGAAAGTAGGTGAGTTTTCTGTGCTATCTTGGCCTTAATGTGTCCTTGTGTATGATTGGGAGTGATGGATGTTTTTGGCTTCAAGGTGGAGATTGTAAAATGTGAAGCCTTTGTCATCCGTTGGATAAGGGACACGTGGCGCAATCTTTGCCGTTGTCCCAATTGCACCAATTTGCTCATCATATATAAAGGGTGCTTATGTTGAGAATTAGTTAAGTTTTTCATTAATTGTTTTACTCATATTTGTCTCCTATTTTTGGCTAAGTGTTGAGCCTTGTTCCTAGTCCAAGTTAGTGTGATTTTTCAATTGGGAATTTGAGAGATTGACACTTTTAGAGATTATGGTTCATTGAGTGATTTGGGGAAATTATTTGTAAAACGGATTCAAGATTCTTGAGTAATCTTGAAAGTGATTAGTGCAGCGAGCTCCTTGTTCCGGAGTTCAACGTGGATGTAGTCGGGAATTTTTCCGGCGAACCACGGTAAAATTCTTGCATTCTTGATTGTTGATTGTTTTGTTTGACGAACGAATCTGCGGAAAAATTTCACTAACTGCATCATTCAATCTCTAAGATTATCCACATAATCTCCTTGTTGCCGACATATTTTCCTTGCACTAACTTGATTAGATTCAAAACATATGATTTAGTAGTACTTGACTTAATTGAGCTTAGGGTAAAATAATATTTCACTACTAACATGATATAAAATCTAACCATTTTTTTTCTTTAATTGATTTAATGGAGTTTAGTGTTAAAATATAATGGTCGGTTAAGCTTTTGACGGAAAAATAATAAAATATATTTTATATAAATTTAGTAATAAAATGTAATATTTTACACTTCGCAATACTCAATTATTATTTTGTCATAAGTTTAGTAATAGAATGTATATAATCATTTTTATCAATTTATTGGATTTTCAAATAAATCTTTATTTTATAGTCAATCACTAATAAATTCTTTTTAAAAGTCATTAAAAAGAAATATGATTAATCAACTCATTTATGAATCATATAATGTATAATAGAACAAGCGCCTCAAGTTCTACTGCACCTTCAGTAGGGGACGAATTTGTTTTAAGGAGATTGTTGCCCGCTTCAACAAGCCTCAGAATTCTTTGTTGCTTTACTGTTCCTGTCGCTGATTCGTGCTATACTACTGTCACTGATTCACTGTCATATTATTTTGATCTGTTAATGATTGTTGGTTCAATTTTTAAGCATATAAGGTTTATTGGATTAATTATTAATTCAGATCTATAAATTTTGGGATTTATGAAAACTGAAATAAGGTGTATAGAAGTTTCGCTCTGAAAAATGATAAAAGAACGAGTATTCTTTTGAACCGGAAGCAAATAATTGAAAGCAAATCTGTGAAAGTTGCTTTTCGTTCAATTGAATAAAGAATAGCAATAATTGTTTGTTGCCTTTGGATTTTGTAAAAACAAATAATAATTGAGCATTATATAATGCTTCATTTGGGGCTGCCGACAGACTTTAATTTCGAAGATACTGTCACAATATATCAAAGTGATACTCAACTACCCTTTGATCTTTTTCCAATCATCATCTGGTCGAGACATTCCTCACGATCTTTTTCGGGTCAGATAAATTCCTGGATCTTCATCTGGTGCAGACGATATAGTAAACTTCATTGGACAATCCTCAGGTCTAGTTGACTGGAAATATCATAGACCTCCATCTGGTCCAGTCGACGGGACATTCTCCACGACCTTCGTTAGATCGGATTAATTCCTGGAAGTTCATTTGGTTCAAACGATATAAAAGACTCCACTGGACCATTATTAGGTCTAGTTGACTAGATATTATCTTGGACCTTCATCTGGTCCATTCGACGAGACATTCTCCATGACCTTTGTCGGGTCAGATTAATTCCTAAGCTTTCATCTGGTCCAGATGACATAGAAGACTGAACCATCATCAGGTCTAGTCGATTGGAGATTACCCTGGATCTTCACCTGGTCCAATCGGTGAGACATTCCCCATGACCTTTGTCGGGTCGGATTGACTCTTGGACCTTCTTTCGGTCCAGAAGACGTTGAAGACTCCCATGAACCTTCATCAGGTCCGATCAACTGGAGATTTTCCTGGACCTTTATCTGGTCCAGTCGACGGGATATTTCATATGGCCTTCGTCGTGTCAGAGAATTTCCTGGACCTTCATTTGGTTCAGATGACCATAAATACTCTTAGACCATCGTTTATTTCAGTCTACCTTGAAGACTTCTAAACCTTTGTCTGGTCCAGTCAACGTAGCATGACTTTCGCAACATTAGTATTCCAAAAGACATGTTGACCCTATAGGACATACTCATTGATTACTCTTCAAGTCAAGTACTCATTGACTTAGAAAATGTGAGACAAATTATACATGCCAAATTTGGGTTAAAGACCCCAAACGTCATTGTGTCTCAGATAACACTTGAGCCTACGCAACAAACTCGAATAAGATCGGGTGTCCCAACCTTCGTCGGGCCCTAGTGCCATAATGGGCTGCTAACGATGCCCGATCAGCATAGGTTTCGGCTGTCAGAGCCCCACTCGACATGGACATTCTAGTCGATATTGATCACAGACGACATCAAGTCTATTGGGTTAAATATGCACCAACAAAAGACTATCAACATCCCTGAGCCTATACACAAGACTCACATACAGGGCCTACGAGCCTAGACACCTATAGAGGTAAGAGATCCATACGACTCAAAAGATCTCCAGCAGACCCTAATCATGTTGCATGATGTCCCAGTCGACAACACATGAGCAATGTCCCAGTCGATGTTGCCTCATATTATGAGTGCCCTAATAGACATTGATCATCAATCTACACATGACTAATTCCTTCTTAGTAATGAAATTAAGTATTTAGGACAATACTGATTACCTACGAACACGATGGTATAATCCTGGTACAATATGGATTACACTTAATCATGGATATCTAGGCACTCATAATTCAATTCATACTATACTACTATTTCCTAAATAAGATTGGAATACGACACTTCTAAGGAATCCTAAACCCATTAAAGGGGTTACTTCGTAGCCTATAAAATGAGATGGGGTCTAAGGGATTGAGGTATTCAAGCTTTGACTCTCACACTCGAGTTCTCAAAGCATACACTAAATAGTAGCCTACCACTCTCACAGTAATCTACGAAGATCGATGTAATCATTTGCCTTGTTCTTCCTATTTCTTTCCGCTCGTCATCACCACTAACTTGAGGTACGACATCCACCATACTAGTGGGTAGTTGCTTCACACTCACTTTATTTTTATGTTACAGGATTGCTGATGCCCCATCATATAAATTCTTGATTGTAAGCCGAAGATGAAATTTAACATATAAAGACTATAATAATAACAACTCAACATTCAAGGGTATTTCATGTCAATATAGTTTAGGATCTATATTATAAAAATGGAAAATATGCCTTTATGTTGAAACATATACAAAGCATTGAGACCCAAATTTATTTTATTCGTGTCTCGTAGTGCTGGTGAGCTTGGTGGCAGGTGGGAAGAGAATCGATTGCAAACTTATTTATAATTCTTTTTCTTAGTATTATTAGTAGATAATTTTAGCGATAAGCGGTTCGTTTTTATTAAAGATAAATATATTATATATTAATTTTAAAAAATAAAATTAATTAATATCGTATATTTAATTATAATTGTCTAGATTATGCAATTTTTTTAACATTCTTTCAAATGAACAAATGTGACATCTAACTTATTTCATTTTATAATTTTTTATTGATGGAAAATAAATCTCTTAATGTAAATACATATAGATTTCGTTAATGGTGTTATTTTATATTTTTAAAACACATATATTTAGTTAGTAGAGTTTGTAATCCGTGTTATTATTATCGTGTTAATGTTGAATTGTATAATATTATTGTGTCAAATTTAAAGGTGGCATTTCATCATTATTTTATGAAATTTATTGGTCAATGGTAACTATACAGTTATATATAATAGTCCATATTATAAATTATAGTAGTATTTATTTTATATTTATCTAATTGTAGATCTTTATTACTACTTTATGTTATATAAATTTTAAATAAATACTATTATAAATATGGATATATATACTAATTCACTTATAATTATATACTTCACTTAATATTTAATATATATTCTTGACATTAAATATCTATTAAAGTAAAATATCGATATCATCACTAAGGTAGATTCAGTCTTATCGTATTTAGTTGAAGTAATTTGATTTGGTGTTGTGTTTGAGTTTTTTATTTTTTAATAAATTATGATATGTAGTTAATTATTAGATAATAATTATATGTAATTAAATTTAATAATACATTATTATTAAAATACATATGTCAAATTATTATGAAAATTTATGGCAGCTATAATTGAATCCAATTTATAGTTGAAAGCTTCTCAGTTTTTTCCTATATAAACACATTACATCTCAAACATTAAGACCACCCAAAAGAAAATTGAAGCCATGGCAGCTCCTCAAAAAACCCCATCTCTAATTTCTTCTTCTTGATAATCACAGTCCCATTAGCTCTTCTTATTGACATAGCCCAAGCAAAGCAAACCAACATAGTCTATTACATGCATCAGGATCCCATTAGCCCTAAACCTCAGAAGTTGTGGTTGCTGGGAGAAACGGATCATCAACTTCACTGTCAAATTTCTTCGAATTCGGCACCGTTTTTGTTGCTGATATTCCACTCACTGAGGGCCCTGATAAGGATTCCAAACAAATTGGTAGGTTACAAGGCACTTTCATGAACACACAGTTAGATGGAAAGGGCTTCTTCATGTCCTTTAGTGTCGTGTTCACTGATGGTGAGTTTAATGGCAGCACTTTGCAGATTCAAGGATCTGATCTTATTTTAGCTAAGCATAGAGAGTTTGGTGTTGTTACTGGTACTGGGTATTTTAGGTTTGTTAAGGGCTATGGGATTATGGAGACTGTAGCCTTGGATTTTGATAAATTGACTTGTCTTACCAAGGTCACTGTAACTGTTAAACACGATGATGTCTGCCAAGGGATAATCCAATCGTCTGTATGTCCTGTCCAATGAAAATAAAATTTCGAAGGTTTAATTATAAATTATTCACGATAAGAATAATATTTCTTATGATTGTAATTCACATACTAAATTTCTTCATAATCTTTGGACTTTTTTCTGTTGTAGATTGCAAGGAGCAAAGCTCAATATGCTGCAAAGATTAGGTGCATATACTATTTTTAATTAATGAAATTTCCTTGGAAGTTTCCGAGCCATCATTATTGAATCCTATATAAATACAATTACAATCAGCATAGCCTTCGTTCTTGACTTATAAATAAATAAACAAATTCAATCATCAAACTATATATTAATATAAAAATATAAGTGAAAGTGATACTCAACTACCCTTTCCATCTAATTTGCCCCCTTAATATTTAATCATATTTGTTGTGACCTTATAATTTTAATATTCAAGTTTTCTTAAATAAAATACAAATTTTTTAATAATTAAACTTTACCAATTTATATTTTACCATTCTGATTGTATTAAACTGACACCATGATTATATTTTTTTCCCTATTTCCATTTCAATGTCAGAGATGTAACAAGTATTTAAAAATAATTTATAAGTGAGAAATCTTAAGAACCAAATGTCATTGTCTTTATATAAAAATTAAATATAAAAGATTCAGGTCTGTTCAAAATATGACAACATCAATGTTTGAATAAATTAATTAGTGTTGATTTTGATTTTTCGACCTGAGTAGATTCAAAATATAAAGAAGAATATTAAAGGGATTTCAATTATTAAGATGAGGCCCAAGGTCTTCATAGGATGAAGGCACCTAGAGGTGTCCGACCAAACCAGATCATATTCGGTTATATTTGAAGACCTATCAGAGGATGCCGATTTTGGTTTTGTAACACAGAGAAGGGACACGGGGTGAACCAGCTGTGGTACAGTCACATACACCCGAGGAATGTGATCATTAGAAGATACAAGTCAGATGCCCCCGATCGAGCTCATAAGCTTTCAAATATTTATCAAGAATGTTCAGGAACGGCAAAGAGAAAATGAGGGAAGTGAATACATCTTAATAAGGAAACTAAGTATTTATAGTCAAGATCGATTACCTACGAACACGATTGTATATCCAAATACAATAAAGATTACACTTAATTTTGGATATCTAGACACTCCTAATTCAGTTCATACTCTACTACTATTTCCTAAATATGATTGTAATACGACATTTCTAAGAAATTCTAAACAGACTAAAATGGTTATTTGTAGCCTATAAAAAGAGAGGGTGTCTAAGGGATTGAGACATTCAAGCTTTGTTTTCACACTCAAGTTTTCAAAGCTTATACTAAAACAATAGTCTACCACTCTCACAGTAATTTACGAAGATCGAGGTAATCATTTATCTTGTTCTTCCTATTTCTTTCCATTAGTCATCATCACTGACTTGAGGGTCAGATTACCTACGACATCCACCAAGATCCAAATGTCAAGTCCATTTTTTTAGTCAAGCATCCAAAGTATTATTTCACCTACATAATAAATAAAAATCATAATAAAATATAAATGTAAAACATATTTAATTATTATTTCACAAATGTGTTAAATTAAGGGGATTAATGATGACTACAAATGTAAAATGATATATTATTTTCTTAATAAATATACACTTTTTAGTCCCAATCAATAACTGGACAATGCTTAGAGCTATAAACTGCAAGGCACCCTTCCTAATGACACAGAACCAAATCCAAGGAGTAGAGGAAAAGAACGGTGCTAAGCTATCACCTTGAAGAACGATACTATAATTGGCAAAGATATTGGAGTCACAACACCTAATGAGGAAATCCCGATGAGAAAAGGAAGCAATGAAGCAGATCCAAAGATAAACAATAAGGAGACACGATAAAATTATCTACAAAGACTAACTCCACCACTATATTTTCCGCAACGTTTGCAGAAACACAAGTTGGATAAGCAGTTCGCTCGATTTCTAGAGATATTCAAAAAGTTGCAGATCAACATCCCAGTTGTAGAAGCACTAGAGAAGGTGGACAACTATGTCAAGTTCATGAAAGATATTCTGTCAAGAAAACAGAAATTGGGTGATTTAGAGACTGTAGCGCTTACAGAAGAGTGCAACACCATCATTCAAAGGAAGCTCCCTCCAAAACTGAAGGATCCTGGCAGTTTCACCATTCCTTGCACCATATGGAACCATTATTTTGTCAATGCTTTATGTGATTTGGGTGCTAGTATTAACTTGATGTCTTTATCTATATATAGGAAACTTCAGTTAGAAGAAGCAAAGCCCACCTCAATCACTCTACAACTTGCTGACAGATCGCTCACATACCCAAAAGGAGTGGTAAAAGACGTACTTGTCAAGGTGAATAAATATTTTTCCCAGCAGACTTCATTGTGCTAGATATTGAGGAAGACATAGAGGTGTCCATCATCCTTGGGAGACCGTTCTTGGCAACAGGTCGAACCATCATTGATGTGCAGAAATGTGAGCTAACCATGAGGGTTCAAGATCAAGAAGTGACATTCAATGTGTTTAAAGCCATGAAATTTCCAAGTTACGAAGGAGATGAGAAGTGTTTTAGACTTGAGATAGTAGATAGTGCGATCCAGAGCACACATTCAATGTAGTTCTTAACTGACAAACTTGAAGCATGCATCACCAACATGTCTGACGAAGAGTTAGATGAGGAGATTCTGGAGTGTATGAACTATCTTGATGTAGCCCCTCACTTCAAACCGACACCACATGTAGAAATCTTAGAACTACCGATAAAAGGGCGAGTCTGAAAGTACCTACAAGCAATAGCGACAAACAATCTCTATACCCAAGAGGGGGGGTGAATTGGGTTATCGCTATAATGCGGAATAATAAAATCTTTGCCGATTTTAAGCTCTTATTACCAAGTGGAAGTTTTAGGCAATTTTCTCTCTATTCCAATTAATAGCCTATATGCAAGTTTCTAATCAATATTATAAAGGTAATCAAACTTGCAAATAAGTAAAAGTTAAGGGAAAGAGAAATACAACACCGCAATTTATAGTGGTTCGGCCAAACGTGCCTACGTCCACTCTCCCAAGCCTCGCTTGAAGATTTCCACTAAAATCGAGTTTTCCGTGGTTCACTCGTACCAAGAGTTTTCTGCCAAGGCGCACTCCGAACCCTTTTACAATTTTGAGTTTTGTTCGTAGGTGCACTCACAACCTTTACAATTTACCCAAACAATGGGATTTCACAAACCACAAGTGTTTTTGATAATAAAGAATTTAAAACACACTTGGCACTCACAAATAATAAGAAGATTGTGTGAGAGCAAACCCAAGTGATCTAAGCTCACTAAATGATATGGAAGATGTGTTGTGAGCTTGGATGAATGTTTATGAATATGAAGGTGTATATCACTCTTTGTTTGCCTTAGAGAATGTATATGAAGGTTTTCTAGATCTCTAATCTAAGGTAAAAGAGTTGGGGTTCTATTTATAATAAAATGTAAAGCTTTCCCCAACTTACAGCGAGACCGGCGAGCAACCGGCGAGGAGACCGGCATGCCGGTCTAGGGTTTCAAAATCTCCCAACGGCTATATAACGTTCGAAAAACTAGCCGTTAGACCGGCGAGCAAACCGGTATGGAAACCGGCGAGGACCAGTCCGGTTTCAGAAAGCAGAATTTTCTTGTCAATACCGGCATGTAGACCGGCGAGGTAACCGGCACGGTATGGCCCGGTTCCAGTAGGCATGCAAAACAGGGGAAGGCCAGTTTAATGACCGGTAAGGGACCGGTAAGGTCCATGCCGGTTCCAGAGAGCTTCCCTAAATGCTAAAATGCAGATTTGAAGGTTTTAATGCATTTTGTACATGCCCCTAATGCATCTAAGTGAATGTGCATGATCCCTATGAGCTTAGGCACTTGAATATTACATCTCACATTACAACTTAAATCCTAAGCTAAGACTTTTGCAATATAATCTTCATTTTACCGCAAGTCTTCACATTCTCGCTCTTCACCTCATATGCTTCGATACTTTTTGTATTGCTTCGTGATTGTACGTCGAAGTCGTCAATTGCGTTGACGTCATCAAAATCCAATTAAGCGATCAAGTCGCCAACAATCTCCCCCTTTTTTATGATGGCAACCCCTTAAAACTTGTTGATGCTTGTGAGCTTCTTGGAGTCCAAATTTGACGATTTTGCTCCCCCTCAACATAAGCTCCCCCTCAATGTGTGATTGTCTTCAAAATAGCTCTATAAGACTTAGACAAACACATTAGTACATTTACTCCCCCTTAATCCAAGGGTGAGGGTAAAACAAGTTTTAATCTCATTTCTAATGATTTCTCCCCCTTTGACATAATCAAAAAGTGGAGAAGCAAAATTTTAAATCTAAAATGAGATTCCAATAGATGTGTGCTAAAAAATAAGATACCAAAAAAAAATATGCACATTTTGGCATTTCCCCCTTTTTGCCATAAGATGTAAAAATACAATTTTCAAAAGATTATGTACTATGATACCAATTAACAATTTATATCATTGAATCTATTTGAATATCATAACATTTTAAGCATTATTTCTCCCTAATTGTGATATCAAATAAAATAAGTCATTATATATCATGATACCAGTTAAAATCAATGACTTCAATCCATTTTAATGATTGTCTTCTTATGAATATCTTACCAATTACTTAAACAATCAAAAATTCATGCTTTTCATGATTATTCAATTATGTTACATGGCAAATTCATTTTCAATGCAAAATTAATCAAATGATCACATATTATGAAATTTAACTCAATAAATTCAATGTGATATCAATTTATAGAATAGGGGTTTAAATATATGATTAAGGCACTTAGTGATATCAAATGGAAATCGATATCAATAGAAGGTTGAATACATTGCCTAATCACTTTGTATGCTTAAAAAAAAATTAACCAATTTAAAATATGCATACTTACACAAAGAGGAAACGGTACCAATGTTTCCGTGAATACGGATTTTACCTTTACCGTTGTGATTCCTCATCTTTTGAGCCTTTGGGATCAATTTTGCAATTCTCTTTAAAGATCCATTCCCAAAGCTCCCCCTACAAATTTATCAATGACACTTTGGTACCCAAACTTTCTTGGGTCCATTGGGGTTAGTTTTGATTCCTTGAGGAATCCATGCATTCTTATTCATATACATGCATTCAAAAATTTTATGTCCCTTTTTGTTACAAGCATGGCATGTGACATTTTCATCTATTTCATTCTTAGCATGAGAATATGATGCCTTAACAAAATAATTCTTCAAAAATTTTCTTTTAATATAAGGCCTATATCCTAATCCTTCTCTTTTAAATGCACATTTTTGGGATCCAATAAGCATATTAAAATTTTTATGTCCCAGTGTGAATTTGCTAAGTATGTTTTGCAAATCTACAATCTTAGTATTTAACAAAACATTTTCATTCAATATAGATTCGCAATCGCATGTCTTAGAGCTAGATGGCATATTTGATATGGCATTTTCAAGTTCTAGCTTTTTAATCTTTAAACATGCAATTTCATCATTCAAGCATGCAATTTCCTTTTCATGTTTAGCCTTTAAGCATATCATATCATTATCTAAAACATGAATTTTATCCATACTAGTTGCATGTTCAATTTTAAGTGTAGCATGCTCATTTTTGACCAATTTTAATTTCTTTTTAAGTATATCACATAATTCTTTTAAACCATTAAACGCATCAAGTAATTCAGAATTGTGTACCTCTTCTTCTTCGCTTTCTTCTTCAATTTCAAATTGGATGTCTTCATCCGTGGTAGCCATAAATGCTATTGATTTTTCTTTGGCTTCAACTTCTTCCTCCTCGGATGAGCTTGAATCGCTATCGCTCCAAGTTGAAGTTGCTTTCATTGCCTTTTTCTTTGATTTTCCTTTCATTTTCCTCAATGGGCAATCGGTAGCTATGTGACCCGGTTTGTTGCATTCATAACACACAATTTTCTTGTTCTTCCGCGGCCATTTTTCTTCTTTAGCCTTTGATTTTCCCTGAGTTTTGCGGATTTGAGAAGCTCTTTTACTTTATTGGTGATGCTTGCCAATTCATCATCACTATCATCTTCTTCACTTGAGCTTGACTCGTCTATTTTTCTTACTTTTAGGCTAAAGACTTTCTTGTCCTTTCTCATCTTCCTCCTTTTTATCCATTTTGATCTCCATTTCATATTCAAGCAATTTGCCGACCAAATCATCCATCTTCAAAGTGTTTATGTCGTTTGCTTCTTTAATGGAGGAGGTGTAGCTTCTAAACTCTTTCGGAGAGATCTCAAAATTTTCTTCACTTGATCCGATGTCCCGATGACTTTTCCCAATGCTCCCAAGTGATTGATGATGACCGTAAACCTAGAAATCATGTGATCAATTTCTTCCCCGGATTCCATCTTGAAATTGTCCAATTCGCACATGAACCGGTTGATCTTCGATTCCTTCACTTGACTTGTGCCCTCATTGACCATTTCCAAAGACTTCCATAAATCATATGCGTTTCCATATTCCGGAAGCTTGCTTACTTGATCCCGATCAATGGCACATAGGAGTTGGTTGAGTGCCTTAGCATTTTGTGAGGCTAGTTTCACATCCTCACTATCCCATTCTAAACTCGGTTTTGGAATATCAACCCCGTTGTTATCCTTCTTTGTTGGCCCTTTTACACCTCGTGTGATGACCAAATAGGATGGCGGATCATTGGCTAGGAGATAAGTCAACATTCTTGACTTCCAATAGTTGTAGTCGGTTCCGGTGTAAAACAGAGGTCTAGTTGTTGAATATCCCTCGGCAAAATTTGACGATTTGCTTGTAGAGGCCATGATCTATTCTCGGACGGTTAAGTCTTGTACAGAATACCTCGCTCTGATACCAACTGAAAGTACCTACAAGCAATAGCGACAAACAATCTCTATACCCAAGATGGGGGGTGAATTGGGTTATCGCTATAAATGCGGAATAATAAAATCTTTACCGATTTTAAGCTCTTATTACCAAGTGGAAGTTTTAGGCAATTTTCTCTATTCCAATTAATAGCCTATATGCAAGTTTCTAATCAATATTATAAAGGTAATCAAACTTGCAAATAAGTAAAAGTTAAGGGAAAGAGAAATACAACACCGCAATTTATAGTGGTTCGGCCAAACGTGCCTACATCCACTCTCCAAGCCTCGCTTGAAGATTTCCACTAAAATCGAGTTTTCCGTGGTTCACTCGTAACCAAGAGTTTTCCGCCAAGGCGCACTCCGAACCCTTTTACAATTTTGAGTTTTGTTCGTAGGTGCACTCACAACCTTTACAATTTACCCAAACAATGGGATTTCACAAACCACAAGTGTTTTGATAAGAAAGAATTTAAAACACACTTGGGCACTCACAAATAATAAGAAGATTGTGTGAGAGCAAACCCAAGTGATCTAAGCTCACTAAATGAAATGGAAGATGTGTGTGTGAGCTTGGATGAGTGTTTATGAATATGAAGGTGTATATCACTCTTTGTTTGCCTTAGAGAGTGTATATGAAGGTTTTCTAGATCTCTAATCTAAGGCAAAGGAGTTGGGGTTCTATTTATAATAAAATGCAAAGCTTTCCCCAACTTACAGCGAGACCGGCGAGCAAACCGGCGAGGAGACCGGCATGCCGGTCTAGGGTTTCAAAATCTCCCAACGGCTATATAACGTTCGAAAAACTAGCCGTTAGACCGGCGAGCAAACCGGTATGGAAACCGGTGAGGACCAGCCCGGTTCCAGAGAGCAGAATTTTCTTGTCAATACCGGCATGTAGACCGGCGAGGTAACCGGCACGGTATGGCCCGGTTCCAGTAGGCATGCAAAACAGGGGAAGGCCGGTTTAATGACCGGTAAGGTCCATGCCAGTTCCAGAGAGCTTCCCTAAATGCTAAAATGCAGATTTGAAGGTTTTAATGCATTTTGTACATGCCCCTAATGCATCTAAGTGAATGTGCATGATCCCTATGAGTTTAGGCACTTGAATATTACATCTCACATTACAACTTAAATCCTAAGCTAAGACTTTTGCAATATAATCTTCATTTTACCGCAAGTCTTCACATTCTCGCTCTTCACCTCATATGCTTCGACACTTTTTGTATTGCTTCGTGATTGTACGTCGAAGTCGTCAATTGCGTTGACGTCATCAAAATCCAATTAAGCGATCAAGTCGCCAACAGAGTCAAACCCTCAATAGAAGAATCACCACAGCTGGAATTAAAGCCACTTCCAAGCCAACTCAGGTATGAATACTTGGAGGACTCTTATGCATTACCTGTTATTATTGCACATTCTCTAACTTTGGTGCATGAGGATAAATTTCTAAGAGTGCTGTGGGAGCACAAGAGAGCTATTGGCTGAACTATAATAGACAAACGAGGCATCAATCTATCCTTTTGCATGCACAAGATCTTGATGAATGATGAATACACAGCTATAGTGGAACATTAATAAATATTGAATCCGATCATGAAGGAGGTGGTGAAGAAAGAAATCATAAAATGGTTGGATGCATACATCATCTACCTCATATCTGATAGCTATTGGGTAAGTCCTATGTAGTATGTGCCCATCATCCGTCAAGGAGATTCGAAGTTTTCTTGAACATGTCGAAATTAGCTCATTTTTCTTATTTGTGACTGTCATTTATCCTTTAAGAAACTGCCTCCACCATCATCCGTCAAGGAGATTCGAAGTTTTCTTGGGCATGCAAGATTTCATCTGAATGATCTGGATCCCAAGTACATAACTTGCCTCTCCCAAATATTTCATTTGGAATTAGTTAGCTAGCCAGACTTTCACGTCCGATAATATCTTTACATCATTCTCAATGAAGTTGTTTGTTTCGGTATGAAGTTTTAGGAAAGGATAAGATCTAACTTCACTTTTATCCTATAATTTGAGCAGAGTATCTAGGTCAGACTCTTATGCACTAGAAAATAGCTTTGTAGCAATAAGAAACTAAGGAATTGACAAAGTGACTAGTTGAAAGAATCAGTGAATGATGAATGACTGTTTGCCTAAATATTTGTTTCTGTCTGCATTCAATTATGATATGTGGTATGATATTATTTTCTAAAAAAAAAAAGAAAGACCACATATTACCAATAAGCGTGAAACTACTCATGGGCGAGTATTATGATCACCATGAGGAAAAATACTACATTAACGTGCATGTGGGTATAAAAATAAATAAATAAATAAAATCATAAGAAAGTCTTTCATACCATACTAAACACATATAGATGGACAAAATAATCTTTTTAGATATTCAGCTTGGTTACCATCGACTACCGAATTTTGAGATAAAATCACCGAGTTGACTCACTTAAAATCAATGTTGTGAACAGATCTATTTACACACACTTGGAGTCTGATTTAGATGGTTTATTTAAAGAAATGGATTTTAACTCTAGTATGCATTTTAAAGGTTCCTTTAAATTCGTTGCTGGAAATTCTCTGAGAATGTTGTGTATATAACTACCATGACTGTTTTTTTTTTATTTCTTTTATCTGTTTTATTAGTTTTGCATGTGAATTTAATTGACGTTTTTGGGTATCGTCGCTGTAAGCCCCCTACGAGACTATAACTCGTCCATTAGGGCTACTCAGGGGTTTAAGTACTTGTTACATATACTAAATGCAATCGTGATCCCTATTAAAGTGGCTTAGGTTATTAATCTTAGTTTGTTTATTTCATTTCGTTTGTATTTATTTTGCTCGAGAACTAGCAAAATGTTATGTTAACGGGTGTGATAAGCGGTAAATATGTTAGTATTTATCGCCCATCTAGCTTAATATTTTATATGTTATCTCGAGTACTATGAATTTTTGTATGTGTTTTGGGTTCATTTTGCAAATAAAAATATTATCGGGACTCAATGGAATCAATGTAGGATGAAATCGGTGAAAAATGGATAAAATAAGGGCAAAACTGGAAATGTAGCACGCATCATGACTTCGGACTTGCGCGTCTCGACATAAATGACGTAGAATGTGCTGAACTGATAACACATGCGCGTCGCGACGCTGACCAATGCGCGTCGCGACGCCAAACCAAACACATCGCGACCTGAAGCCGTAAGCGTCGCGACTCTCCACAACACGTATGATCGCATTGTGACGCTTGAGCTTGCGCTTACGATACGCCCACACTTTCTAGGCTGTCCAAGAAGTGTATCCAAGAATGAACCACAACCCCTATATAAGAGAGTTTGTTCCAAGACTTAGAAACAAGTTTGGAGAAAGTCTCAAACCATACTTACAGAGCTTCCAAAGTGATCTTTGAGTGAGAGCAAGGTACATGAAGCAAAATATATCATTGAGATTCAACATAAAAAAAAAAGGAACATTATGATCTTCATTATAGTTTTTTTATTTCCTTACTTTTTATGATGTTTTGTTTGACATTGATTATTTATTTAGTAATCTCAGATATGTGTTGTAACTAAATATATTATTTAGGGTTGTGATGAAACCCAATGTTGATGAGTTTATAAATTGAATTTTCTTATATCTCGTGTGATGATTTGGCTTGTTTATTGAATTTAGATCTTAATATTTCTTATTGTTTGATCTACAATAAGATTGTTATGGTAAACTTAGGTGAACATGACAAAAGGATCCTTAAATTCAATAGCACGTGATCTCATTTTAAGGGATTTCCCTCAAGGATATAAATATATGTGTAGGGCCGGTGTAGCCCTAACTGGAACTTGACCTAAATGAATTTGGGGTTTCTTAGTGAACATATAAATATAGTTAATTAAGTTACTTTGAATATTTGCATTCGACTATCGAAAGAGACTTATGGATACCTTTGTGTTCCAGATTAATAAGCTAATGTATTGCACAAGTATAGAAAAATCAATTCATCTTTAGGAAAATATTGGGAGGATTCACAACCCTATATCTTTTCTTATTATTAATTATATATTAGGAATCTAGCATATTTTTATTTTATTTATTTTAGTTAAAATAAAAAAATACAACCAATTTCAATTAGACACTTGTAGGGTATTAGCTTCAATAATTAATAACATAAGTAATAAATCATCGTAGGATCGATACTTTTTATACTACTTGAGTGATACGTGCGCTTGCGTAACGTGTGAAAAAATAAATTGGTAAGACCGAGGTCGATCCACATGGAATAAATTTAATAGGATAAAACAATAATTTGAGTGTAAGGAAAAAGATTGAATTGTTTGAAGTGATTGAAAATTTTAAATTTGACTGCAATAATAAAATAAAATGTTGAGGCTATGAGATCCAATTTTAATATTTCAAATTTAGAAATCTTACTTTTTATAATATATAAATTGTCATTATCACCCATTTAAATTATCGCATGTATTAATTATGCCAAAACAAATAAAATCAGTCATAAAGACGGTGATAACTTTTGTCAATAATTAATCCAGATTTAAATTAAATATTAATCATTAGATTATAATTTATATATTATAATATAAGTGATATTATTCTAAATTTTTATATTAAAAGCTTCACCCATTACCCCAGTAATATGAAATTAACTACACATGATTTAAATAAAAACATGAATAATTTTATTACTGAAAGAAAAAGAAATTACAAGAACTAAAATAAAATACACAAGAGATGGATCCCTTCACAAAATTTCAGAGAGAATCGTGTGAAGGAAGCTGAAGAAAATGGGGTGTATAACACCTCTATTTAAAGAGATGCTTGCACCTCCATAGCTTACAAATTGTCATTTACTTTTTTTCCTTTTCTCTCTCTGCCATCACTGAAAGGTGATGGCAATTGTCTTTTTTTTTTTAAATAAAAATAAAATATTAATATTATAATATATATATATATACTAGTTTTTGCCCGTGCATACAGCACGGTGTTACAGTATTTAGCCCGTCCCTACGGCACGGTGTTACAATATTTGCTCGTGCCTACGGCACGGTGTTATAAAATTAAATGATTTTATTTTTTAATTAAATGATGTCCGTGCCGTGGGCACGGTGTTACAGTATTTGCCAAATGATTTTATTTTTTAATTAAATGATTTTATTTTAACTTTTTATTTTTTAATTTGAAAATTTGAAATTTTTTGACCATTTCCATCAATCAATTCACTCTCTGAAATGATCTGGGCCATCAATTAAGCCACATAAAGAGAGCCGTTGGATAGACTCTCTTTCCTCCAACACCATTCTCCTTTATTATATATATATATAATTTTGGTGAGACCTGCAATATAATATATATAAAAGATTTTATATATAAAATCTTGCCAGGTCATCCAAAATATATTATATATATTATATAAATATATATAATACGAATAATAATAGAATACATTTATGGGTAAATAAATCATAGGCTCATTTTGTCATCAATCTAAACACGATGAATATTTTTCAAGTCCAATTTGAATCTAGTTGTCACACTCTTTTTGGGTTTTCTGAATCCTGGAATTCAGATCTCATATCCGTTTTTCTTGTTGAGCTTCTGAAGCAGTATTTTACCTACAAAATAAATAAAAATTACCATAAAGTATAAATATAATTATTATTTAATAAATATGCTAAATTATGAGGATTAATGAAATTATAAGTGTAAAATGATTAGTTTTTCTCTTTATTAAATGTATACTTTTTAATACTCATCACATCCCTGACTAGCTTATTACTAGTTCCTAGTAATTTAAGCGAAAAACTTTAAAAAGAAAAATTCTTATCCAAATCAATAATTATTTTCTTTCTTTCTAAATAATCAAATGAGTAAATTCTACAATATTTTTTACCACTCTTCTATACACAAATAAAATAAGGTATCAATCAATTCATTATGCCTACAATATTCACAAGTCTTGTTGAAAAGAGAGTAATATTTTTATTCTAAAATTATATTAGAGTTCACATCATTTGACAATGAAATTTTATTTATAAATACAAAAAATAGATTTAAAAAAAAAATAATAATACATCTTCAATCCTTGTAACGAGCTTTGGGCTAGTGACTCTCAAACTAGTTGGCTTTAGGGCACTAGGTGTTAAGACACCCCTACAGACTTAATTGCTCGAATCTTAGATGTTAAAAAGAAGAAGTGTCTGATTTCTTTAAGGTTTCTCTTTAACCCATGTAACGAGCTTTGGGTTAGTGACTCTCAAATCAGTTGGCCTTAGGGTATTAAGTGTTAAAACACCCATACGGACTTAATTGCTCGGGTTAGAGAGACTATAAAATCGAACTTATTCACACTTTTTTTTTTACAAAAACAATCAATGCTTCCTGAGGCAAGATGTCTGGTTACTAAGTAAAAACTTTATCATTTTTTTTTAAAAATTAACTCAAGCTCTACTGTTTTACGCAAATAATCACTGCTTCGTGAGACAAGATGTCCGGTTACTAAGTAAACACGTGATTATTTTTTTTTTTTGGATAAAAACATAAATTTCACAGCCTTTAGGTGCTAATTCCAACAAATTAGATAACTGAATATTATAAATTTTTTAATTACAACCTGCGATCATATGTTACCGTGTATGTTGATAATACCTATCAAATGAGCATATGAAGATCAAATTTAATCAATATTATAGAGAATTCACAAATTTAAATGATTAAAAAATAAATGAACAAAAATAACTTGTTACTATTTATTTTGAGATGCATATCGGGAGCGAAAACTCCTTACACAATGATCTATGTACAACAATTTCACTTGATTAGTCAAAAATTTATTGTTAGTTTGTGTATATATATATTTTTTTTTTTTGAAAAATACAAAAGGAACTCAGCACAAAATATTTTTTTTTTATAACACATGTGCGTCGCGATGCTGAGCAATGCGCATCGCGACACCAAACCCAATGTGTCGCGATGTGAAGCCGTGAGCGTCGCGACTCGCCACAACACGCGATCACGCACATTTGTTTGGGTTTGGCGTCGCGACGCACATGTGTTATCAGTTCAGCACCTTCTGCCTCATTTGCGTCGCGACTCGTATATCCGGTGTCGCGACGCGCGCTGCATTTCCAATTTTGCCCTTAAATACACAAAGTTCTGGTGTTAGATTATATGAAATTAATAGTTAAAATTTATGTCAAAATTCTAAATTAAAATGACTCGACCCTTATATAAAATTCTATTTATGTATATAAATTAAAATCGAACACATCTCCATAATGTGACGAGTTAAAACATTCAAATATGATGGGCAGTCACCAATTGAGCCGCCAGCCCGCCGCAGTGGTTTTGAAACAGTGTCATTCTGCCTTGCTTTTTTTCTTATTCATTGAATTTTTTAGTATTTAGTTGAAGTAATTTGACTTCGTGTTGTGTTTGAGCTTTTTTTTTTTTTTAATAAATTATGATATATAATTAATTATATATAATAAAATTTTAATTATATATTATTATTAAAATTTACATATCAAACTATTATGAAAAAATTATCGCAACTCAGCTCAGCTCATCTAAATTTTAATTAAAAGCTTCTCAGTTTTTTTCCTATATATACACATTACATCTCAAACATTAAGAGACCACCTAAAAGAAAATTGAAGCCATGGCAGCTCCTCAAAACACCATCTCTAATATCTTCTTCTTGATAATCACAGTCCCATTACCTCTTCTTCTTGACATAGCCCAAGCAAAGCAAACCAACATAGTCTATTACATGCATCAGGATTCCATTAGCCCTAAACCCTCAGAAGTTGTGGTTGCTGGGAGAAACCGATCATCAACTTCACTGTCAAATTTCTTCGAATTCGGCACCGTTTATGTTGCTGATATTCCACTCACTGAGGGCCCAGCTAAGGATTCCAAACAAATTGGTAGGTTACAAGGCACTTTCATGAACACACAGTTAGATGGCAAGGGCTTCTTCATGTCCTTTAGTGTCGTGTTCACTGATGGTGAGTTTAATGGCAGCACTTTGCAGATTCAAGGATCTGATCTTATTTTAGCTAAGCATAGAGAGTTTGGTGTTGTTACTGGTACTGGGTATTTTAGGTTTGTTAAGGGCTATGGGATTATGAAGACTGTGGCAGTGGATTTTCATAAATGGACCTGTCTTACCAAAGTCACTATAACTGTTAAACACGATAATGTTTCTTAAGGGATAGTCCAATCGTCTGTATGTTCTGTCCAGTGAAAATAAGAGATCGAAAGTGTAATTTTAAAGATACAGCAACAACATAATCTCAAATGGATCCTAAATTATTCACGATAAGAATAATATTTCATGTATTATTATTGTTTTGTTTGT
Source organism: Zanthoxylum bungeanum (assembly GCA_019454045.1). NCBI lineage: Eukaryota > Viridiplantae > Streptophyta > Magnoliopsida > Sapindales > Rutaceae > Zanthoxylum > Zanthoxylum bungeanum. Next base: position 8,723 of record SKCR01051951.1, on the reverse strand, counting down.
AATTCACATACTAAATTTTCTTCATAATCTTTGGACTTTTTTATGTTGTAGATTTGCAAGGAGCAAAGCTCAATATGCTGCTAAAATTAGGTGAATTTACTATTTTTAATTAATGAAGTTTCCGAGCCTTCATTATATAAATAACAATTACAATCACAATCATCATAGCTTTCGTTCTTGACTTATAAATAAATAAACAAATTCAATCATCAAACTATATATCAATATAAAACTATAAGTGCAAGTGAATTTACTATTGATCAATTAAGTAACAAGTGCATCAATATATAGTAAGATAATTGTAATACTGTCTGGTGGCCACATAAAATATCTCTATTTTGCAAATATTTTAAAGTCCAGAGTATTTTACTTTGGCACAAATTTTTTAGTTGTGATCCATAAATCTTTGAGCATCATTAAATAAGCGGTTCAATAGTTGAATTAGTAAATAAATTCTCTTAAGTAGGTATAGGATTCGAGCCATATTTATAAGGTTGGAATGAGATTAGGTTGCTGTTGGTATATAATTAAAAAAAAGTTCAAAGAATATGATCGAGTGATTTTTAAATTATTTTATTTTATTTATTATTCGGGTTCGAATCTTAGCGAGAGAATAAGATAAAAAAATAATTTTGTATTTTATCCCCCCTTATCTTTAACATCTTAATAAAACAATTTATCACCTGATCTCGGGCCTTGAAGAAATATAAGGTTAAAAATATATTTAGATTTGTCCATTCTTTACTCCCTTTTTTTTAAAGCAGTATAAGAATAGTCCGATAAGGGAAACAAAAGGATAATTATAAATAATCGAATATTGACTTCCCTATTTATAATAGAATAGGTCAAATTGATAAGAAATCAACACTACAAGAAATATCATCTATATTGTCCAAAACTTTAACGTCGTCGGGTAAATCATCGCTAAATGTATCATTTAGCATTATCAAAACCCAACGACATTAAAATTAATAATATCTTACGTCGCTAGGAGCAGCAACGCTAACATTACAACATTTAGCGTCGTCAACGTACTTTCAACGAAAAAATTATGACATTTAGCGTCGTTACCTAATTTTCAACGTATTCAAATTACCCGAAAATAACGCAAGAGACCTGCTCCATCCATCAGTAGTGTGGCAGGTTCTACCTCTGAGCCACTTACTCAGGTTGCTGACCCGACCCGACCAACCCCCACAGTTAGATAATATCGGGGTTATATAAAGGGTTTGGAGTTATCGTATCATGTGAAGGCCCACATACGGATATTGATTTGTATATCCGACAATGGAGAGAGATAGTTGTGTTGGGGTTTTTAGGCGATGGGCGCAGCGGAAGCGCGGTTCGGGTGAAATCGTAATTTTAAAACTATTTTAAATTACCGAATAAATTATTCAATATATAATATGAATAATTTATTCATATTTCACCTAAACCTATTTATTCGATATCAAATAACGACATAAATATATATGAAACGTCGCGAAACTTTTACGAAAAATGTTTTTCTGCAAAATGGCCTAAAACGCGTTTTTGACCGAACCGACCACCCGACACTTATGGGAACTGCCCAGGTCAGCCCCAATAGTGTTAGGGCAGTTCATGGGCTGCCCGAGAAGTGATGGATTCACTGTTTGGAGAGTCGTCACCCGGTAACGCCGTTTTTCGCCGTTTTCACTTATTTCAACTTCGAAACACTTTCCGGAAATTGTTCCAACTCCCAAAACACATCCATTATTAAAAGTTCTTTATCTTATTTAATTTCGTAAATCAGTATCCATATCTACTTTTACTTTAAAAAAAAAAATTATTTTAGGGGTGGGCATCTGATCGAATCGGATCTGATCCGATTATCAAATCCGATCGAATTGAGTTGGTTCGGTTCGACGGATTTCGGATCGGATCAGATTTTATCCGGTCCGCTCGAATTTTTTTTTTATTTAATATGCAAAACTAAATCATCATATTTCGAATCGAACCAATCCGATCCGATTCGAATTCGGATCGGATCAAACAAATCCGATCCGATCCGATCTGATAATTATCGGATCGGATCGAGTTCGATAAGATGATCCGGTCCAAACGAATCAAACATCTCAGAGCATTTCGGATCGGATCGGATCAGATTCGGTTCGATCCGATCCGAATCCGATAATGCCCAGGGCTAATTTATTTTATTAAAAATAGTGTTGATTCAGATTCAGATTCAGATTTTATATATTCTTTATTAAAAGTTATTTGTCTTATTTAATTTCGTAAATCAGTATCCATATCTACTTTTAGTTTTTTTTTTTAAAAAAAATTACTTTATTAAAAGTAGTGTTGATTCTGATTCTGATTCTGATTTTATATTTTCTTTATTAAAAGTTGTTTGTCTTATTTAATTTCGTAAATCAGTATCCATATCTACTTTTACTTTATTAAAAGTTATTTGTTTTATTTGTGTTTACTTCTTATATAAAGATGTAGTTTGCAAGTTTGAAGGTATAATCATTTGAGCCTCTCTTATCTCATTTTCTCTTTTCCCTTCAGCATATCATTCTCTCTTCTTATAATAGAGTTATCATCTTAGGAAAACATTATGGATAACTATAACTTGGGCTCATTTTCGGATAATTGGTCAGGTGAGAATGAAGTTCGTAGTGGGGAAAACATCTTCAGCAATAGTCGCGATTATACAACTGAATTTACTACATATCATGTTAATTATTATCGTTGTATTATGTATATTCATTAGTTAATTTTAAAGTAGAAAAATTATATATATTTGTTATTTATACATCTTAGTTATTTTTTTATATAGATCTTTGAAAGTAGAGAAGATATGATAAATTGGGCGAAAAAAATTGATCTAGAAAATAATATTGTGATAATGATTAAAAATTCTGCTAATTTGAAAGACGGCAAGCTGCCAAAGTGCCATCTTATGTGTGAAAGAGGAGGAAAGTACAAACTGTCACGGTATCTTATTGAAGGTCAATCCATAGTAAGAAATAGTGGGACATAAAAATGTGAATGCTCATTTGAGATGCGAGGTATACCAAAACCTCCAGACGGTGTTATGTGGGGATTAAAGGTTACGTGTGGTTTCCATAACCATCAAGTAGCAGAATATCTTGATGGTCATGAGTATCCGTCTAGGCTAAAACCATTAGAGAAACAATATGTGCTTGACATGGCCAATAGCATCGCACCTCGTGAAATTCTTAGTGTTTTAAAAGAAAGAGCCCCGTCAAATAGTACGGGAATCAGAAGCATTTAAAATGCTATTTCCAGAAATAAAGAAGCGAAACGTTGTGGTCTAATTTCTATTCAATATGTTTTGGATCAATTGATTAAGAAAAATTACCTTCATGATTACCTTACAAATCTAGACACTAATGAAATTACATATATTCTTTGGGTTCATCCTAAAAGCCTAGAGCTATCTGTTAACTTTCCTTCTGTGTTGATCATTGATGTCACATACAAGACCAACGAGTATCGGATACCACTAATGGAGGTTGTTGGTATCACATCCACAATGTGAACTTACTTGCTTATGTTCGCATATATTAGTAATGAGACAACAGAGCAACTAACATGGGCATTATCAATCTTGAAGAAATGAATGGTTGAAAAAGGGGCATCTTTTCCATCATTTTTTATTTCAGATCGGGATTTGGGGCTCATTAAAGCCATTAAAACATGTTTTCCCATGGCTCATCACATTCTTTGTATTTGACACATAAATCAGTACGTAATGAAGAAATGTGGTCCCATGCTTGGTATGTAATGGAAACACTTTTATTCATCATGGTACTTCTTTATTAATTCATCAACACAATGGTCTTACTAGCAGAAATGGGAGGTGATGCACGAGGAGTTTAGACAATTCAATGGTGCTCTATATTACTTTTGGGAGACATGGTTACACCCTTACAGAGACCGATTTGTTTCAGCATGGATTGATACATGTATGCACCTGGGGAGCAATTCAAATAAAAGGTACAATTACTTTATTTCTTTACTATTTAAATTTTGGTCATTATTGTAAATTTTGCTAATGAAAAAAAATACAATATTTTTTAAATTATAGGGCAGAATCTGCACATTCGAGACTGAAATTATATTTGGGAAATACCATGTCATTCATACAATTATCTTTTGAAAAAATACACAAGATGTTGAGAAATCAGTTTGGGGAAATTCAAAAGTCATTCGAGAAATCTTTGAACATTACACGGCATACACATTTGCGTAAAAAGATTTTTAATCAAATAAGGTGTCAGATTTCGTTAGAGGCAATGGAGTACATTTATGATCAGCTTAAATATGTTGAGGAAACATTTCACCAACTAGCTGGCATGTGCAACTGCTCATTCAAAATAATATATGGATTTCCATGTATGCACGATATTGCATATTTCCTTCATCTTTCCATCACAATTTCGATATAAAGTGTTGCCGAACATTGGAGGAGGTTATTTATGCATGTACACGAGTTCAATTATGATGCAACACGACCTAATAGGATATCAGATGTTGTTGAAATATTAGATGAGATGGATCCATGTATGCGAGAACATATGATAGACAAGTTTCTCGATATGGCGGATCCATCTCAAAGCACAGTTCGAGTCTCTTCGTACAACTCTGATTATAGAGGTCGACCTACAGGTAGAGATGAGCAAAGCAGATGTCGCATGCCTTCTTTTGGATATGCTTTCACTTCAGGATCTAAGGTCACTCAACCAACTGTAACGACTCTAGGGAGAGGGGGCCGTGGGAGGCGATCAACTCATGACCAGTCTCAACTTCCACCAATCTGTGATACCTATATTAAGAAATTACATGTTGCATATCAACATTATATTTCTCACACTATTGATGTTCAAGCTGATGTTCAAGCTGATGCTCATGTTGGCAGACACTTTGTGCAAGTTTTTTTACACCCCCATTACCCTGTACCACCCATCCCAATGTGGTGGTGGAAACATTCATCATATGAAGCTAAAGAATGAGCCACTCATTATAGGATTCGTAATCAATTATGGTACGAAATATTTGGTATATCACCAAGTGCGACAGGAGGAGACTTTGGAGGCAACATAGATTAGAATTTATGTTTTATATTTTTAAGTGTAATTTTTTATGTTGTTATTTGTACTATTTTTTTAAATATATATTTTTCTAATATACATGAGAACATTTTTATAATATATAAGTAGTGTTAAATAAATTAAAAAAGAATTACAAAAATTAAATGAATAAATAAACACAAAATAAATAATAATAAATATGAAATTTGTAATATTTATTAAACAAATAAAAAAGAATATATATATATATATAAAGACCAAAAAAATATAAATTTAAAAAAAATTATAAAATAAAAAATTTAATTAATAAAATAAATAAATAAATATGTTATTATATATATATATATATCAATATATAAAAAATTGGGATATATTTAATTTATTGAGAAATAAAATTTTTGAGAAAGAAATGAGATATTTTAGAAACTTAAGGGGAGATAAAAAGAGAGGTATGTCAGTTCGGGGGAAGATCACTCTCTCCTCTATATAATTTAATGCAGGAGGCTTGGAAGAGCAAGTTGAGGCCAGCAGAAGCAGCGGACAGCTCCAATTTCATTCCAACAGTCTAGTCTAACTCTCATTTCATTACTTTTTTTTCCTTGCAGCAAGATAATTGAAAGACAGCAGCAGCAGCCATTTAATGCTCAATTGCCAAAGTTCATTTCCCCAACACTGTACAGTATATATGCAATATCCTATTATTGATAATTTAAGTTACTTTTTGTTTTTCTTGTTTTTCAGCTGAATTTTGATGCCCAAATAATTCATTTTCCATTTTTGTCAAGAATGATCAAGATCAGTTGAATATGTGATCCCAAAATATTCTCATTTTCCATGTGCATTTGTGTTTGTACTTTTATTTTTTTTTCTTTGGTTAGTGCACATATCAGTAGAAATTAATTATAATTTATATATTGATTCTCTTCAATAATTTACTTGAAAGCATCTCAAAAAGGTTGGTGTCTTGTCACATCCCTTGCTATATAATAGGGGTAGCAAAACGAATCAATGAATCGAAGTTGTATCGAATCATAAACGAATCGAATCAAAATACGATGAATTCGTATTCGATTCGTTTATTAAATGAATTCTAATATCATAATTCGTATTTGATTCATTTATTAAACAAATCGAATACGATTATTCGTTTAGTTATGATATTATTCAATAACATAATTTACCATAATTTATTTACATTATTTTTTCATAAATATATATATATATATGAAATATATAATGGATATATTTACTAAAAATATCTCACCAAATATTGACAATATTATTTTTTCTATGGTAATTAGTCATAATTTCTCGAATCTTAATTGAAAAATATCAATAACTAGTAAAAGAAAATAATAAAACGAACCATAAACGAATAAACGAATCAATAAGCTTAAATTTGTATTCGATTCGTTTAATAAACGAATCGAATCGAATTGACTGATTTATTAAACGAATTCATTTTTTCAAAGACGTATTCGCTTTAAAGCGAATCGAATCGAACGAATATATAAATCCTAACTTAAATTGTCACCCCTACTATATAGGACACGCTTGTTGCTGCAGCTCATCTAAGCAACCTCCATGTGTCTTCACTAGCCCCACAGTACTACTGAAGAACAGCATCTTGAGAAAGGAGAAAAGTCCATACATCTCCTGAGCGTAAAGGAGGGAAGCATGGCAACAGAACCCTCCTAAATCCTAATGGCCTCAATCGCCATGCCTAAAATGATTCCATTAAAAAAAATCATGAGAGTTTTCCATTTACAACTAAAACTATAGTTCTTAGACTCATTAGTCATTATCCAATTCTTTTTTTTTTTTTTTTGAATATCAAAGAAATCTCACGTCATCTATACCGGTGATCATTATCCAATTCATAATAAGAAACATAAAAATGTAGACATACATCGATAACTTTTCTTGTGATTTGCTGAAAGATTTAAATACAAATGAATTTTTAAAATATAAAAAAACATTATTTTAATTTTATTGTTGCAATGAATATTATTAACTTAAAAAAATTAGGAAACTTAATTTTAATCTAAATTTAAAAGTCTCCATCAACGGTCGGTATAGACAATCCCAAATTAGGGCTATAGCATGCATGCAAATGACTTAGACAATGCATCAATAAGATAGGGGCATGTCTATGATACCCAATTGTATCATATACCCTTGGATATCAAAGTTGCATGTTCAATGCAAATTTGAGCATTGAACATGCAAATTTTATCAATAAACATGAAATTTTTTTAAAACATAAATTCAATTGCATGTTTATTATAGAAATTGCATGTTCAATGCTCAAAGTTGCATTGGACATGCAACTTTGAACCCCAAGGTTATTTGATACCCTTGGGTATCATAGCATTACCCATAAGATAGATATATTAAACCGAATTTCAATGACCCACTAGCAAGTTTCAAGGCCCCAGGCCTTGCATGTGATCATCCGATACTTGATCGAAATACGTAATACTACGTATACTACGCCTGATATAGATCGCTTATGCCTGTAAGCATGTTTCTGGAGAATTGGGTAGGCATGACGCTTTGCTTGAAGTCAACCTTGTCTTGTAAATCGGTACAAGCATAGTACTAGGTACTTACGTGTTTGGATAGTCCGACGACCGCATTTACTGCCAACGTATCCGGAGATCTCATGGGTCGCTTCCCGAAGATTCACCGATGACGTATGACTCGCATTTTATTAATCTGGGATTAATTTATGATCAGAGAGAAAATTAATCTGTGATTAATTACAGAGATATTTTATCTGGGATAAAACATCATTAAAGAGAGATAACGATTAATTTGGAATTAATCGATAAAATAATATATTCGATATATTATACGAAATTGGATTTCGACGCGGAATTGAAATTAGATTTTGATTCGAGCGAACGAGTTAATTTAGAATCAATTCGTTAGCGACGTGAATAGTGATTTTGCTAGGCATAATTATAATTACGTCGCAACGAAAAATTCGTTAATTTGGAATTAGCGAACCCGAGCCCGAGATTGTTTGCGAGCGCATTCGCATTTCGAATTCGAGTGTGGCACGCAAGTCCAATCAAACGTCAAATCACTAGTCGCATCAAGCGTCAAATCATTAGTCCCTTTGAGTACTTGTCACTTGATTGATTGATTAATGTAAATAATGATGTGAGTGATTGGAAATCTTTTTGAAAGCTTGATTGACATTTAATATATTTAAATGTTTTGGTATTTGTTTTGATTTTTGAAATCAATTAATTGATTTTGTAAAAAAATTAAATAAAGTGTATTTGATACACCTTTTAGCCAACCACCAAACCTAACACTCTCTCCTCCTCTTTTCTCTTCTCTCTCACACGCCCAAAGGGGCTGCTGTTTTTCTTTCTTCTGGTTCTGTTACTGCCGAGAATGAAGAGAAGCAATATATTGATTTTTGTGGAAAAAATCAAGAGTGCTAGCACACAAAATGGTCTTGCGAATGTGATAGGGAAACCCACATGTGAGCTTGGAAGTTTATCACAAAGCTTGGAGCTTGATGGAGGACCTCACATGGCCGAAAATGGAGACAACTAAACAACCCACTGCGGAGCTTGGGGAAGGCAGAAAATGATTTTTGTTGTCCACTGCGTCACTCAACCGATA
>SKCR01051950.1:0-30660 GCA_019454045.1 Zanthoxylum bungeanum | reverse complement strand
TCTCACCCTTGGAGGATACGTAGGCAACTTAAATTTTTAAAAATTTAAGCTCAAGCTCTTCAATGTAATAATTTTTTTTTATTTATAAAATTAATGTCATTTATTTAATTAATTTTAAAAAAAAAGACTCTAAACCGGAACCGAACCGTTCGATTCCGGTTCGATTTAAGGTTCCGGTTCCATACTTGTGGAACCGAAAACCGACCCGCCGGCCGGGTCTAATCGCATGAATAAACTCAAGCCCATCTTCGTTGAGTATGCCGTGACTAATGCTATTTCTCATCGGTCGCATGACAGCAATTAGGAAAATTAGGCGTATCTGGGCCGCATGTGGGCTTTGGAGGAATACGCGAAAAGTTTTAAATTTCCATAATATTCCACTTTGTAGTTTTTTGAAAAAAATAATAACTAACTCTTTTTTTGTACAAAATTTGTGAGCGAAGCAAGGTGAACCGACAGAATCAGTGGTTCAACCATGTTGGAGGTTCGAAGTTGTTTTTCGCAAATTGCGAGGAACACTCCAAGGTAAATGGATATACATTTATTTAATTGTATTTTAACAATATTTAATTATTAATTAATTTTTTCGTCTGCAGAAAAACACTATGGGAGAGGTCACGGAGGACTTATAGCCTTTGACTAATGAGGAGCTTTCGCGTCAGGTTTTCTAGAACACCACCTCTTACAACATCGGACTTGACACTCGTTGGAACATGGCAGCGGCTACTTCTCGATCGTCCGACTCCTCAAAGCAGGTCTTCAGGGAGCAGTTGAAGCTGACTCAAGTTCAACATGAGATGTAGAATGTCGAGATGATAAGGAAAAAGGAGGGGCATGATCAAGAAACGGCAAAGTTGCAGAGGCTTGTGGAGAGATCGCTCATTCAGGCCAATATTGCAGGTTCGACCTCCACGGTTCCTCCAAGTGCGATAAACATAACACCGACCTCTACTGATCGTTCTGCATGCTTTTTTTATTTAATGTAATAAAACTTTTTTATGTAATAAAACATTTATTTTATATATAATAATAATTTTAATTTAATTTTTTTTATTTTTTTAAAAAATTAAAAAATAAAATATTATTAAAATATATGTGTAATTATCAATAATTAGATATATTTTTTATTTATTTTTAAATAGACGCTAAATGTCTGCATTTAGCATCGACAACACAAATGTCGACACTAATAGTTATCAACATTTAGTGATGCCAATTTGGCGACATTAAAAGTCCATGATCTTTAACGTCGCCTTTATTTATCGACGCAGAATTGTCCACTTTCTATTTCGCCGAATATTTATTGCAGGGACGACAACTGACGACACAAGATTGAATATATCGTGTCGCCAAAACTTCTCAATGCTAAAATTTTTTCTTAAACAACCTTTAGCATCAGTTTTCTGCGTCGCCGTCTTTCAATATCAAAAATTTAACTTAACATATTCCATGCAAAACAAACACTTATTAAATTTACGAGGATCAATCATTAGATAGAATCATATTCAATTTACGTGGTCAAGTTTCTTCTATCAAAAAAGGCCGAGTGCCTTGAAAGTTCAGACCGAATAAAATGGCTTTACTGATAGAATACTTGTTTTTGGCTCATAACATGATAATCAAAAATCTTTCGAATTTTTTCCTTCCTTTTAATGATCGTGATCTCAACTTCTTTTTAGTTTTAATGTCATGAACAAATTTTGAGGTATCAATATCTATATATTTTATATCATCCATAACTTTTTGTTAATGAATTAACTACTCCTAAGATCTTAGCTTAACCATTGTGGCTACAATGTATCTTGCGTTTTCAGCTCCACAACCCTCATTAAATAGTTTTATGAATCTCAAGACTTGTATTTGAAACTCAAGTTAATTTAAAATGATTTTTTCAAATCCAAAGATGACTATTTTGATTATTGAATCACGGTAGCTTCAATATGAATATGCATGTGACTGTATGTGTGTATATATATATAAAAAAAATCTTTTAATCAGGATGATTAGACGCTAATCAGTATTGTTTCACACAATTTTGTATTGTCTTTTAGAGTATTTGGATAAAATCCGGATTATAAAAACCAAACCGAAAGATGATTATATATATATATAAATATACACACACACCGCTAAACCACTTACTTGAAACCTATCTTTTATTTCAAACATTACTTTAGGAAGTTCATTTGCATCGTATTAACCACCTAGGTCAAACATTGTGGCACTAATAATTTTAAATTAATTTAGTTAATGCTCAATTGCACATATTAATTAATGAAGTCACTCCTTAGACTTTGATTAACATATGGTGAGAAGCCACATTGGCACGTAAGCATAACCAATTAATTAAAGAAAATAATACTTAATTATCCCATAAATTATCATAATGACACTTTACTTTAATCCTTGTAGTTCTAGTGAACATATAAGTTTCAGTCATTGTCGTTAAATTTATTTGTCAGTTGAATTACTTTTCATCAAATTTTAAAATAATTTTTTTTTTTTATATTTAAACAGTTTTTAGGGTATTTAAGTCATGTAACATCAAGTCATTAATTGGATTAAAAAAAAGAGAGAAACTTAAAATTTAAGGAATATATTTAACAACGGAGACTAAATTTTATATTTTCAAAATTATAGAAATTAAAATATCATTACGATAATTTATAGAGTAATTAGGTGTCATTTTCCAATTAATTCATCTCTAAAACATTAATTAAAAGGAAAAAACTATATTTTTTTTTAGCAAAATGTTTTGAAGAATGGAAGAAAAAAGCAAATGGAATAAAATTCAGACAACAGTCATCAGTTACTGGACATGTCTTATTCAAAATAATGCAAAGTAGATATTCCAGGAGGTTTCATGGAAAATGGAGTAGAAAATTGGGAAGAAAATCTACTCGAGCAATCTGGGCATGACCAAGAAATCAATTTTAAAGCCTTGGAAGAGGGGATCCAGTAAGAAATGATTGGAACAATGTGAGGGCTGGTGAAGGAGTTGTGTATGGAACCTCATGAGCAGCACCTCTGACTGTTGCAAATGTCAAATATGTCATGTTCTTTCCATCTTCCAATGCACCAAATGACTGTGACCATCCTCCCACCTGCAATTCCATTTTTCATTTTAATGCGAAATCACTCAATGACTTATTATCTCGAGTTCTAAGACCGTATTTCTGTTATTAAAGAGACGGACAGTAACACAGAATCATTAATTGTCAAATATAAGCGATGAAAATACAGTTTAGTGTGTCAGAGTTTTGACATACCTGCTGTTTATCATACCAATTACCATAAGTTGTAAAAGGAAGCAGCTTCAAGTCCTTGGCCAAATTGTTAGCAATTAACCTTGTTTGAGTGAGAGGAATCTTTGTATCTTGATCTCCACTGTTTGATTTTACAATAACAATTTAATATTGTAAAGCTAGAAATTTAGTATGTTAAATATAGAAAAGCTGAAGTACAATTGAAAATTTGAAAAACCTGTAAAGCACAATGGGAATGCCTTCCATGATAAGGTCTGAGAGGAGGGGTATAATGTTCAACTCAAAATCCTTGTATTGATATTCAAGAGGCCTATGAAATGAAATTTTTTTTAAAAAAAAAAATCCCATAAATATTTATTATATAGTCACCAAAATGACAATTCTGAATAGGGAGAAAGAATAAAGAGTTAATTAGAGACCCTCCACAAAAATCCCAAGAGAAAGGCAAATGAGTTGTGTTGGCATGAATTGCTTCTTGAACTTGAGGATTGTTGAGATAAGTATATATTCTATCTCCAAGGCAAGGATCCCCACCAGCTCCATAATTTGCCATCTGCAAAATTTATATATATAGGCACATTAATTTGAATCTCAGAATCATTGCATTAGCTAGTTCCCCAATAATTACATGAAAAATTTACTTGCATTGCATACCATATTAGGGATCTTCCCATGCAAGCCAAAGAGTTTAAATTGATGAGCAGAGGAGCTTGTCAAGCATAAGGGCAAGAGCAAGTCTCCTGAATCAATATCGCCAAATTCTTCATAAACTCGATTGAACACATCCACGCATCCCTTAGACATATGACCTTGAACATTTTCTCGAAGATACGTAGACCCGTTACATACAGTATTCTCCAACAGTAGTGTGTCATCTGATATTGCCCCATGTGACCACATAAAATCTCCATTTAACACACTGATGTCAAGGTCTAATAGCGGGTTTCCAAGCTACAAAGAGGCACAAATTTGAAATCAAATTCTATGTATGTATAGAAATTCAGTAGGAAAATTGCAGAACTAGTGATCAATTAGTCATTACAGCAACGGATTTGAGGTTGATGGGCTTAATATTAGGCTGCTTGTTGTACTCCATTATCAAGGTTGCAAGCTGGGGAACATAATGGCCTGAAAAGAATAATCTAATGGGTGTATCAAACATAAAAGATGAATCAATATAAAACCACTTTGTTAATTAATTACCTGCATAGCTTTCACCAGTTAGAAAAAATTCAGAGTCCTGGTACTGTGGAAATTCTTCCAACCAATTCACAATAAACTTCAAATTATCCTCAGCTGCAATATCCCCATTATTGAAACTGATTAATTGGATGGACACGGATATATTCATTGTTAATTATCAAGAAGCAAATGCCTACCAGTATTGGTGTCATTCCATAAAATGTAATCTGAGCTTGTGTTTGAGTATGAAAAACCAACTCCAATCGGTGACTCCACGTATAACATATTCGATGCTGCCCAAAATTTACTTATAATTAAACAGGTGACAAAACCAATCAAACAGTGGATTTGAAGAAAAAATAAAAATCTTACCCAAGTTCCATGAATATTCATTCTTGAGAAGCTGACCATTTTCTCCAGGCTGGAAAGGACCATGCTCCATGAATGCACCGAAACCAAGTGAAGAACATCCAGGGCCTAGCAATTGTTACAATTATTTCAACATGTAAATCAATCTTTTATATCAAATGGCATTGTAATGACACAGAGAAGAAGAAAATGGTTACAAATATGAACCTCCATTGAGCCACAAGGTCAGGGGAAATGAAAGAGGGTCAGTTGATTGAGCTTCAACAAAGTAATAGAACAAAGCTCTGCCATGATTAGCATCTGTTACAATGTACCCTGAATATTGATTAAAAGCAATATTGGTGGGTTGCCCTGGTAAAGCTTTGATCAGCTCTGCGCAGGAGTTGTTAATGAATAATAAAAACAAGGAGAAAAACCAGAAAGCCATGAGAGACCCCAGATAGATTTTGATTTCCTTCAGAAAGTATATATAAGATTTTTGTAATGGTGTTGCATTGTTGATTGTATTGCTGTCGTTGCAATCAAGGCTTACAAGGCATGGACAGAACCTTGCTTTTGTTTGCATAGCTGCCTTGTTGACTGCCGGCTTCTGGTTTTGTTTATTAATGATGTGATGTTGACTTCAAATTTATATATAGCAGTAGCATTGTTGCCAGGGTCGTGTTTTGTTCTCGTTCAGGGAAAAAAAAAGAAAGTAAATTTTCAGGAAAAGTAATAGTAACTTATTAAGAAATTGTCCACAATCACTGTTACTTGATGGCAAATGATTTGGAATTTGATTATCAAATCCTGAGTTACAGCTCAAGGGATGCATTTCTTATAAAGGCATGGGGAAATCGAGGATTTTACCTGCTATGTTTAAACTCGGATCGAATGATTTGACGGCGAGATATCCGACGTTTCCAAAAAAAAAAAAAAAAATCATTTTTATTAGTTCCATTTTTATTGATAATGTCCATAACAAAACAAATTCAATTGAGTTGTAATGAGTCTTGAAGATCTCGGAGCAATTGGACAAGTATTTGGCGACATGAGATAGAGATTTCAGAGCGATGTTTACTCTTTTACATATTTCAGAAGATTTAGAGCTCCAATTGACATGAGGTCAGTTGCATTGGAAATTAGACTCGAAGAAGATCGCGTACATATAAAGAAATCATGATTTGGCCAAGAGACGAGAAAGTTAAAAGCGTTTTAAGTTGCCCCTGAAAACCAGTCCGCGTTCGTGTTGCGTTCGTACATTCGTTCGAACGTTTTCGAGACAGAAACTTTGCATTTGAAGTGCGTTCGAACGTCCCTGCGTAAGTAGGTTTTCTTAGACACGTTTTTAAGCCAAAATAACACTAGGAAACACTTTTCTTTTGCCCTACCTATATAAACAAACATTGAGCCACCTTCCCCAGGGGTTGAAAAACAAATCCTTTGAGCCAAAATCATTCAAAGCTTTCAACACTTTTTGATTTCACCTTGAAGACCCTTTGAATCTCCTGTCTTCTTTGTTAATGGTGAAATTCATTCTTTGATAAACCTTCAACACAACTTAACCCAAATTCCCTAATCCTTTAGAGTTCTTTAGGAGGAAGTTTGGTAGTCGGAGTTACGGCGTCATTGGCGATATAATCTACTCAGAGACTTCAGAGGTTCTGAAGAAAATCGTGGGTCGCGGGCTTGAAGAGTTGACTTGAGTTCTTGCAGTATTGAGGTACTTGAGTCGGTGGAGTTGTCACCATAGGTCTTGACCATCGCTGTAAGTTTTTCTCTATATAGTGGATTCGAGTGGTAGCCTATACCCGAAGTGGTTTTTTACTCGGAATAGTTTTTCACTTCGTCACCAAAATTATTGTGTTGAATTTTGTGTGATTGGTTTATTTTTCGCAATTTATATTTCGCTTTAAATTAATATTGTGGATTTTATTATTGTTGGTTGATTTGGTAATTGCCTGTTTCAATTCCATAGTAGCAGTAATTAGGACTTGTCCGTTTTATTGCTTGTAATTCCGCATAGGGTCAGAACCTTAGGATAACCCCGAATTTTCAATTGGTATCAGAGCCTGAACTTGATCCTTGACCCTTTAGCTATGGAGCGTAGTCAACCTTTAAATTGTGATACCCTCACATATCATGATTTGGCCTTATTTACAAAGAATTTTAAGAAATTTCTTAAACTTAAGAAGAGTGGCCATAGCAGTGATAGGGATATGGAGAATAAGCCTAGAGAGAGTAGACATAGCAGGAGAGAGTCTAAAGAGGATAGGGATAATAGATCCCGAGGTGTCCAGTGCCATGAATGTGAAGGATATAGGCACATTAGATTGGAGTGTCCCACATACCTTAGGGCTAAAGGCAAGAAAGCCATGACAGCATCACTCAGTGATTCTGAAGGTGATGACTCTCCTAAAGGCAATTATATTGCTTTTACTGCTAGTGTGTCTGATGAGAGAGAGATTGTTGTTAATGATGCTGATTCAGAAGTCTCTCTCGATGAGTCTGTAGATGAGAAAAGTCTTCAGGTAGCTTATGCTGAACTGTTTAATGAGAGTTTAGCTATTAAGAAGACTAATATAGAGGTCAATAAAAGGCTGAAAATTGTAGAGCTAGAAAAGAATGAAGCTCAAGCTAAATTTGAGCAAAGCCTTTTAATGGTTGATGACCTAGAGGAGAGGAATAGAGGCCTAGCTGATAGGGTCCAAATTTTAGAGACTGAGCTTGAAGATGCTAGAACTCAATTGTCCGCATTTTCTAGTGGAAATAAAAAGGTGGACCGTATGTTAGGTATTATTTCTGAGCCTAACTTTAATAAGGCTTCTTCTTCCAAAGCTGTGCCTGTAGCAGCTAAACGTGACTTAGGTAAGAAACCTGTTGTGTGTAGTCATGTTTCTCCTTCTGTTGTTCCTCGTCCTGTGACCAAACCTCGATCTAGAGGTGTTGTGGGTAAACCTCGCTCTCATCCGAGGTTTGTGCCTGTTTGCCATCACTGTGGCAAGGCAGGACACATTAGGCCTAAGTGCTACATGTTGCACAAACATAAGAGAAGGCCTAAAAGTGTGTCTCCTAGATTTGATTCGTCAAATCTAATGTCTCAAGTTTCTGCACTAACCAAACAAGCTCAATTCTTGAGTGAGAAACTTGCTTTGTTGTCTGGGAACACTCAAGTGGAAGAGGTTCCTAGAAAGGTTTGAGTGAGGAAGCAAGATGACTTCCCAATTACATCTGAATGCCTTGATCCTGATAGGCATGATGAGAGTGCACTTCGGTGTAACTCCTCTTAGAATTTGCATTTTTATTTTCCCATTGCATGTGTGTGTGTGTGTTTTTTATGTTTTTGCACGTTTAGTTTATTTTCACTGCATATGGGTGTGTGTGTGTCTTGTTTTTGTTATATGTCCCTTGGTATATAGGATGGAAACCCGGACATAAATTTCATAACCGATTCTGAATGGACGGTAGTATGATTTGCACTCGGGATACAACTCCATGTACCATTAGATGTTTTTACAACCATGTTTGTGTCTTTATTTTTATTTGTTAAAATCTGAAAAATTCAAAAAAAAATAGAAAATGAAAAAGACAAATTTTTTTTTAATTTTACGGCTTGTTAGAGCATGAAAAGCTTATGCATGTGATCCTGGTATGTAGGATATACGATTATGCATGTATGATATGCTTTTATTTTTCTTGATGCTCTATATACATGAGTGTGTGTGATAAAAACCTTTGGTATATCATGTGCTTGCACCTCACATACACATTTTTATTTTATCAAGGTTTGGTCGCATGTATGAGTTTTTGGAATGGCAATCTAATCTCTTCCATGCTTTGTTTGCTCAATAGTGTGACATTTGACTAGATGACCTTGCTATCCCCTTTTACAAAAGTAAAAAGAAATAATTTTTTTTTAAAAAAAATGAGACTCAAATGCAAAAGAGCCAATATGGCCAAATTTAAAAGATAAGGGCAAAAACCCTTCACTCGAAAGAGTTGTTAAATATGAGCTCATGATATTTCTAGGGTAAATAATATAGCATGCAACCAATGTTGCTTATTTTCAAATCCTAGTGGTGCTGGGTTTGAACACATATTTTGTGGACTTGGTTTGTTTAGAAATGGATTTCTTTGGCTGTGTCCAGCTCATAAAATAAGGTCTTAAGTCTTGATTTGTTATGCCCTTAATTTTTTCACGCAAGTGCTTTATATGATTTGGTGTTTATGTCATATGCATAAGTGTTGTATTTAGCCACTTTTAAAATGATGCATATTGTTTCATGTCATAAACAGCTGAATACTGACTGTGTATCATTGTATCAGCTTGAAATGATGTTTCAGTCAGTTTTTGACAGGATTTTTATTTATCTCAATACGTGCCTGTGTGTGCTTCATGTTATTGCATACCATTTTTTTTCTTCTTTCTTGTGCACTTTTCTAAGTTTTGATTTACTTCCCTGTGTTATTTTGCTAACTGTATGTGCCTGTTAGTGAGGGGGAGTATTCCTGTCTGTTTATGCTCTTACATGTGTTGTCTCATGTTCTCCTGTTATTTTTCCTGTTTCTTTTACCCTTTGTCATTTCGTGCCAAAAAGGGGGAGAGTAATATATTAAGGGGGAGAGCCTTAATATATTGGAGGGAGCCGTAGAATATCCTTTAAAAATCTTCGTTTTAAGGGGAGTTAAGATTAAGGGGGAGAAAGATTTATACTTGTACATGCATTAGAGTTTTACCTGCTTTATGTTTTACTTGATTATCTCAATGCTTTTCACGGTATGTTGTTGTTTGTGGATGTTTCAGGTAGCAGGTATGTTGCTGCGGTGACATTATTTTCAAGATTACTTTGTTAGGTGTTAGATCGAGTCCATTTGTAATAAGTCACTGTTTTGATGGTTGACAGTTGACTATTTGCTTTTTGGGTCTATTATCGTAGTCTTTGTAATAGGTAGTGTTTTGTCACGGAATGCCAAATGGGGAGATTGTTAGTTCCATTTTTATTGGCAATGTCCGTAACAAAACAAGTTCAATTGAGTTGTAATGAGTCTTGAAGATCTCGAAGCAATTGGACAAGTATTTGGCGACATGAGATAGAGATTTCAGAGTGATGTTTACTCTTTTACATATTTCAGAAGATTTAGCTTCAATTGACATGAGGTCAGTTTCATTGGAAATTAGACTCGAAGACGATCACGTACATATAAAGAACTCATGATTTGGCCAAGAGACGAGAAAGTTACAAGCGTTTTATGTTGCCCCTGAAAACCAGTCCGCGTTCCGCGTTCGTGTTGCGTTCGTAAATTCGTTCGAAAGTTTTCGAGACAGATTCTTTGCATTTGAGTTGCGTTTGAAGTGCGTTCGAACGTCCCTGCGTAAGTGGTTTTCTTAAACACGTTTTTAAGCCAAAATAACACTAGGAAACACTTTTCTTTTGCCCTACCTATATAAACAAACATTGAGCCACCTTCCCCATGGGTTGAAACATAAATCCTTTGAGCCAAAATCCTTCAAAGCTTTCAACTCTCTTTGATTTCACCATGAAGACTCTTTGAATCTCCTGTTTTCTTTGTTATTGGTGAAATCCATTCTTTGATAAACCTTCAACACAATTTAACCCAAATTCCCTAATCCTTTAGAGTTTCTTAGGAGGAAGTTTGGTAGTCGGAGTTCCGACGTCATTGGTGATATAATCTACTCAGAGACTTCAGAGGTTCTGAAGAAAACCGTGGGTCCCGGGCTTGAGGAGTTGCCTTGAGTTCTTGCAGTATTGAGGTACTTGAGTCGGTGGAGTTGCCACCATAGGTCTTTACCATCGCTGTAAGTTTTTCTCTATATAGTGGATTCGGGTGGTAGCCTATACCCGGAGTGGTTTTTTACTCGGAATAGTTTTCCACTTCGTCACCAAAATTATTGTGTTGAATTTTGTGTGATTGGTTTATTTTCTGCAATTTATATTTCGCTTTAAATTAATATTGTGGATTTTATTATTGTTGGTTGATTTGGCAATTGTCTGTTTCAATTTCATAGTAGCAGTAATTAGGACTTGTCCTGTTTATTGCTTGTAATTCCGCATAGGGTCAGAACCTTAGGATAACCCCGAATTTTCAATTTTCTCCCGAATAACTTAGCTCACAAATTGCTTGAGAGAAAGAGGCAACATAAGAAATTTATAAATAAATACAAGGACTCGGAGTTTCAGTTTCCTAGTGAAATGTTAAAATATTTAAAGCTGCCTAAAAATGTCAAGAAAACAACTTAAATGCTATTTGAGCCCGAATCCTTGTATGCTTCGAAACCTTTTATGTCTATTTCTGACTGCCTTCTGTATACTCAAAATGACACCCTGCACACCATATTTAATATCACAACACAAGCCATTTTCCTCCAAGATTTTAGATTTCTATAATGGCCCGTGTATCAGTTACTTGGCCCAGGAAGATGAGATCCTGTAAGAAATGATCAGTTGTTTATGAGAACCACAGAGCAATTTCAGCTCGTTGTCGTTATTAGTCTAGATATTCCGATTAGTCATTTAAAAAAAAATTTGATCTAAATATTTCCTGAGATTTTTTATACTTATTATATAAAACAACAGCAGCTTCTTCTACTACAACAAAATAAATCCACAAAGCTTTATACAAATTCACCATAAACCCCTCTCATTGACTCTCACTTCAATGGCACAAAATTTATCTCTCCCTCTTCTCCTCCCAACTCCTCCGCCTTAAAAACCTCTATTTCACGAGGTGGTATATCATGTGTCGGGTGTATATGCCTTCTCTCTCACAGCAGGCGGGCCCCACACGCATATACATCCGACACATAATATAATTTTCGTTATTTCACACCCAAAACCACCACCACCACAACCCACAGCCGCCTCCGTCACAACCGCCGCAGCAAACGACACCGCCACCACCCTCTACTATAACTCCACTTCTTCAAGACCTTTACAAAAACTCTTCACAACCCATTAACCAGCCCAGAACCCGGACCCGGATTGGCAGGTCACGTGACTCCAACCGTGGCAAGCATGGTTCTATCATTTCTGAGGGGGGGGAGCTTTTTCATGATGACCCGCAATTTAAAAAAAAAATAAAAAATAAAAAAATTAATACATGCATTTGATTCTGTCAAATGAGTACAAAATCTAAATCATCCACAATCAAATGAACTCTTACATACAAATTAAGAGGTACAAACAATAGAGATTGTTACCAGTCCAACAGCCAATTGCTTGTGGCCCCATAATATTAATACCATTTTCTTTAATTTTAGACCATTGCCACATGGCGTTGTTACTGCATTCAAGAAGCATCATTCAATTCATCAATAATAATAATCACAAAGAAAGTTGCATAAACATAACTCCACAAGCATCTCTTAATCTACATACAAAATAAGGCCAATACAATGAAACAAAACCCATTCTCTACTGAGCTTTAAATTCAACCTACATTTTCCTTCACAAGATAATATAGAAATTATAATATTATTAAAAAAAAAAAAAAGAAAAAAAAAATCATCAAACTTACCAATTCTAACTGCCTTTCGAAAGAACCATTAGAATCTTCCATAAGAAGACATCCATTGAGAATAAAATTCAGATTGAAGGTTCGCAGCAGCTCAATTCAGGAAAAAAAAAATTAAAGAGAAAATCTTTATCCATTATAAATAAGTCTTAATAAGTCAAGTCAAGGCCATACAGAAGCATAGACAGAGTCCTTTCTTAGGCACATATAGATCTTGATCAACTTTGCACTTGTTTGCTTGGCCGCCATATTCTAGCTTTCTCTGATACATTAATGTCAATGATTTGATGATGGTTTCAAATTTGTATAACAGTAACATAGCCGAGACTAGGCAAGTTGCAACTTCTTTGAAAAGCACTTTCACCAATTTCACACCAAGTGCTTTTTAAGTTTCCAATAAATAGACAAACATTTGATTATTCATGGAAACAAAAGAGGGCCGAGCCCATTTGATATAATTCATGGTATGATACCCACCTAGTTCAGAGAAATGACACCATTGACATTGGAGACGTTAATTTGTACAATTTTCATAATATAACTACAAAAGAGCCCATCATAAATGTCTCTGTCTCCAGCAAAAGGACCCCAAAGTAGTAAAGTGTGATAAAGGTTTGTCCGCCCCCAAAAGTACTTCTAAAGTTGTAATTATGTAAACAAAAGTGCACTTTTAACATTTACTCAATTCATTGAGCTACATCAGGTGTACAACCTATGTAAATTTTTTTCTTTTATGTACAGAAACTAAAATTTTTTAACTGTAAACTGAAAAGCACTAGGTGCATGATGACACACAAAAGAAAAAAAACTGGCGAAAGGAGAGAACAAACGCAAAGAAAAAGACTAAAAGTTCTAAAGCTGCACAGAACTTGGAGCAGCAGGCTAGCTAAGTAGCCTTTGGGCAACCTGGGAATGGATGTTGATGGTGATGAGTGAGCTTATTTCTCCACTACCTCTGGGCCGTTGTAGTAAGATCCAATTAAAATATATTCCTTAGGTTTATCACGCTCTTGAAGCCATGCATAGCCTTCTTTCTCCTCTTCGGGGACCGATACTCCGTCTACTGGAAATTTTTGACAGAATCAAATGATCAAGAGTTTAGTTCTGACGTGTGATTATTATGGGAGGTGAAGCTAAGGTATAATGAGGGTACCCGAAAAATTGGCAAAAGGGAAGTCTTGGTAGTATGTGCAGTGTCGGCCCTCAGGATCGGAGTACGGAGGGCCGAGCACATCCAGCACAGCGCAAGCTGTCACTGCTGTGAAGCAATGCATGTTGCCTCCATCAGCAGGATAAAGGATGGAGGTGTTACAAGGGGCTTTAAGTTTGGAGTTGACTTTAACCTTTGCCAACCGCACTTCAGACTTGTTGGCTGCAACAAAGAATAAAAATTAAACCAACAGAATATTATCACCAAAAGTAAGTATACTGAAGACTCTTGAAAAGATTAGAGGATTCTCTATGGATCCAGCCATGTTTCTGTGGATAGTCAAAACTAGGCAGCCATAAGCACAAAACAGTGCCAAATCCAATAAGGTTTTCCAATGATCATTTCCTAAAATCTGATTGAAGGTGTAACCATTTATTTTGCATCACTAATCCAGGCACTACTCAACCTGGGAAAAACTGAGGTTCTCATACTTGAACTATCAGGGCAATACCTTAGTTTATTTAAAGCCTTTTTCTACTCTAAACTGATACTGGCTTTTCGATTAAAAAAAATAGAAAGGAAAAATAATAATGCTGAAGAGAAGGCACCATCAATTTTGATGCTCTCTCAAATTCAACCTATACATGCACTGAAGTTGTGGACATACCTGGCAACATGTTAGATGGATTGCAAAGTGGAGAAAGGGCAAATGGAGTTTATCTTACTCTATGGAACAATAGCATCCTATAAGATTCCAATTCTCATTCAAGAACAACGGTGTTTTCTTCTACCATAAACTCAGCCTACAAAGGCTAATTTACTGATGAATGAGAGGGAGCTCATACGTTTTGAAACAAATAATTTTAAGAATCTAAGGCCCCAATGCTTTCAGGGTAATCTACGTGATAAATATTTTATCTGCTTTCCATTTTTGTGCTATTACTCATCAATAATGCTAGATGTCATGTACTCCCAAATGACACACCTAAAGACACGCCAAGAGAAATAAAATTTGTTTTTTCTCTGACATTTAGGTGTACACCTATCATTGTTCATTGTTCATTGCTCATATGACAACACTTTCCTTGTGGCATCCTTACTCTTTAACAAGCCTTATCTCATTTATTTATCTTCTATGCACAATAACAGAACGTAATTACCATATCCACAAGACTGTCTATCTAGGATAGGAGTAATAGTTGAACTTGAAGACAATGCTTACTTTCGGAGGGATTCACATCAGCAAATGTGTTGCAATGGACATCAACTGCAGCAGCCGGTGTGTTGCCAGGTACATCAACCCCATCAACAGATGTGTTACGAGGGACATCAACCACCCAGTCATACGATTTGATGTGCATGGTCCCAAAAAGAAGCTTGCTGAAAACGGTCATTCCCGGGTGGTTGTGAAGAGGAATGACACCATCAGGAGGCAAGCAGAAGATCCCCATCTACAATGGTAACATTAGAATCATAACCGAAAAAATAACATTAACAATGCCCTATTTCTCCAAAGTATGCAAACAGTAACTCAACAAGAGCAACTTACAGAGAATTTGTCACATTCATAGATGCGCTGGTATGTTATTGCAGGATATTTCCGACCAACCTGTCTGCGAAAATATGGCTGTCCCGGCATCAGGCTAACATTCTCTGGTTTTATGCCATCTGAACAATATGTTCTAGCCTCATTAGCGACAAAGATAACAAATATGGGAAAATAAGAAAGTTTTAGACACCACAGAGCAAGTACTTGTGCGCCTTTACTTTCATGTCTATATGTCATCTTGATTATGGTAAAACTTTTCAATGAAAAATCACAAAATCCAAACTCAGCATGGAGCTGGATGGATTTGTTCCATAAGAAACACATGGTACTAATAGATGGATTTTGTTTCTCTTTTTAATTTCAAATTTGATCCAACACCTAGTCTAGTACACAATAGAAAGACAATAGGCATTTAAATAGCCACAAAAAGAAAATGCATACAAAAGATAGGAGCAAAACATGATATTAAAAAAAATAACAAGAAGCACAAACTCCAACCATAAAGAAATCATAAAAGATCAATATCAACCGACAGTATCAGATGATGATACTGTGGCAGTTACAAAAGAAAAAAAAAGAGAATTGAGAGAATAATTCAACCAGAAATGTAGATGTATTCACATACATACATCATCATCAAACAAGAAGCAATTTAAATTTTTCAAAACACCTTAACAATGCAATTTATGCAATAGCACAATGACTGAATCACACATACCCAGAACAGCTTTCAGCCGATCAATTTTCTCAGGAGAGGGAACAACCCCAGCGCCACCAATGGAAAACACATCCTTGCAAGTTTCATATAGCCTCTGAACCGGCGACACCGTTATATTTTTCTGTCGACGCCGCTGCTTCCTCGACTGCTTATTCTTATTCGTATTTGCAACTGAATTGCTAATATTCAATGCTCCAGCAGCATTTGTCACCTTTGGTAATTCACTCAACCGTTTCCCTTTTAAATCAGCCAGCGTTGACTCAATCCCCATTCACACTCTTAAAATCTCAAAATTACAATCAAATTCACTTCAAAAAAAATAAAACAGGGGAGCCAACACAGAAATCACCAGAAAGACAAGCTAACTCTATGTGGGTATTTCACAAAACTCTATAAAATATCAAAATACGATCTGGGCATTTACAAAAACTAAAACTTCACACTGTGAACAACATAAACCCAAAAAAATCCAAAAAAATGAGGAAACAGGGGACACAAAAAAAAAAGTGTTTTTTAAAAGTACAAAGCACTGTTTTTGCTACAGTTTTTTTTTTTTGGGGGTTAAAAATGCAAGCACAGAGATGTAAAAGCAAGCAACTCTGTTGATGATGAATAAGTAAGACTGAAGCACTGAAGGTATATAAAAGGGAGGATTTGGTGGTCTTCGGGTAATAGCCGAAAGGGCAATACAGTTGTGAGTGAAAACCAGGGGCCATGTTTTGGCTTCTTAAATTTATTTCTATGGGCTATTTTTCTAATACCGGAATTTTATGGATTCTTTTCATTTTTTTCCTTCCTCTTTTGCCCTTCACTTTTGCTATTATAAAAACTTTTTTTATTTAATTACAATTTATTCAATAATTCTATCTCCATATTGGATAACGACAAAATATCAAAAAATAGATTTTCTTCCCTTTCACCATGTTTATTTATTTATTTGTTAAAAGGGGCTGGGGTCCTGGGATACTCGCACAGGGGATTTGTTGAATTAAAAGGTTATAAAAAAACAACCAAATTTTATCAAAAAAAAAAAAAAACATATTTGTACTATTTTATCCATTTTTTTTTATTTTAAAAAGTACTTCTACACATATTATATATTAAGTTAAGCAGTAAGCACTAGATACAAATGAATCAAGTTCACAAAAGGGTTGCAGAAAGATCACATTGTGAAGGATATGTATCTAGGAAGTGCCAGTTTTGGGGCCATCAAGTCAAGGTGTCCTCACCTGAAAAATGTGCCAGTGCCCAAGAACCAGCAATCATGTCTCAATCAGTCCACTATGCCGCGCCCTTGCACTCCTCAAAGTCAAGCCTATGCTCGCGGCTCCAGCTTCAAATCATAATTGGATTCTGGACTTTGGAGATGGAACTGGTCATCCCATCACACAATTGGGTTCTACCTCTCTCTCCTCTATTGATATTAAGTTCAATTTGCATAATGTGTTATATGTGCCATCAATGGCAAAGAAACTACTTTTCTTTTCCCAATTATGACAATTTTTTTTTGACATTGTTGAAAATTCTGTCGCAAAATCACTCATTTCGGGTTTAAATGAAACATATTCCCTGAATTCAAACTCAATACCTCAAAATGAAAGTCCGAACTCTACCTCACCAAATCATGCCTCTTAAGAACCAATTATGACATACTAATAATATTTCTATTGAGTTCTTACTAGGGTGGGCAAAAAAACCGACCGAACCGAACCGAACCGCAAACCGAACCGAATTTACAGTTTTTTTTCTAACGGTTCGGTTTGCGGTTCGGATTGGCCCACCCCAAACGGTTTACGGTTCGGTTCAGGAGCTAATCCGAACCGCACCTGTTAAACCGAACCGAACCGTTATATTTAAAAAAATTATATATTTTTATAAAAATATTTGTATTTTTCTTTTAATTTTATTCTATGTTTTTCTTTTTATTAATATGTTAATACTTTTATTCTTAAATTTTTTGTTAATATATTTATTTGTTAATATTTTTATTCTTCAATTTATTTGTTAATAATTTTATTCTTAAATTTTTTGTTTTATGGTAGCATCATTATTCTTGAAAGTAAGATGTTGGATTTGTCTCTTAATTAGAATGATGGTAGCATCATTATTCAAGGTAATTTTTTTTAAAAAAAATATAAGAATTAATTGTGTCTCATTTTTCAATCTTTTATGGAGTGCATATATTCCATGGAGTCATAGCTTACACCCTAGCACTTCATACTATTTGTTGGATGGACTAGTTTTTTTTTTTTTTTTTTGTCTTCACTTAAGTGGATGAAAATTTATTTTAAATATAATAATCCGTAAACCGAACCGAATCAATCCGTAAACTGCTGGTTTAAAAAATTTTCAATCCGAACCAAACCGTTATTTAATGGTTTGGTTTGAGAGGTAAAAAATCTGAACCGTAAAATATGATTTAGTTCAATTTTTAGCAAAAACCGAACCAAACCGATCCGCGCCCACCCCTAGTTCTTACACGATTCATTTTTGTGTGAAGGATTTGAGGACGGTAGTAGTTCTATTGCGCGGCAACACCAAGGAATGGACATATGAGTGGCCAAACCGTCTACATCTCGTGTGTTTGCATTTTCGTCCAACTTGGCATCTTTAGTGGATTGACACTCCCGCCTAAGTCATCCACATGTGAAAGTATCATTTTATTTCTTCTAATAAATCTTTGCTTGCATCAAAATTCATCACAACAAATAATTGTAGTTCTTGTCTTTGAAATAAAAGGTCATAAATTACCATTTCATAGGAACTCGCTTGTCATTAATTTTC
Source organism: Zanthoxylum bungeanum (assembly GCA_019454045.1). NCBI lineage: Eukaryota > Viridiplantae > Streptophyta > Magnoliopsida > Sapindales > Rutaceae > Zanthoxylum > Zanthoxylum bungeanum. The sequence goes on along the minus strand of SKCR01051950.1, from coordinate 12,130 downwards.
CTCTGAATTTAGTTACTCTGATGTTTGGTGTTCTTCGGTTGAATCACTTAACGATTTTAAATATTATGTCATATTTATAGATCATTATATTATGTACATTCAGTCACATCACTAAAAAATCTGATGCCTTTTCTATATTTATCAAATTTCGCTAACTGGTGGGAAAATATTTTTGTGCCTCCATTGTTAGACTTTATATAGACAATGGTGGTGAGTATACATAAGGGTGATAATAGGTCGGGCCGAGCCCGATAAATATTTTTTTGGCCTAGGTTCGGGAAAAGTCCGGTTCGAGCATCTACCAGGCCGGGCTTTTTCCAGTCCGGTTTTTTATTAATAAAAAATTTAAATATATTTTTAATTTATTATATAAATATACATATATATATATATAAAATTTATTATATATATATAATATTTTTTAAGTCCGGGTCAGGCCCTGGCTTAATGTACTAGGCATGGTTCGGGCCTGAGCCTGAATCGGACTTCTACTTAGCGAGCCCGACCCGATATTTTTTACTTCCGGACCGGGCCCGAGGTATACTAGCATGAAATCGTATTTGACGGAAAATTATATATCTCATCTCACCTCACATCTCTACCACGTACACTTGAACATAATGATCTTACCGAAAGAAGACATCGTCACATATCTGAAACTGGTCGAACACTTCTACATCATGCCATTTACCTACTAGTTATATGCATTTACAATAGCTATCTATCTTATTTATAGAATGCGAAAAGCAAATTGATCCTTTAAATCTTCTTATGAAAGATTATTTCACGCTTCTCCTAATCTCACATGTCTATGTATCTTTGGTTGTTTGTGTTATCCTTGGCTTAGACCATGTTACTCTAATAAAATTGAACCTAGGTCTCAACCTTGTGTATTGCTAAGCTACTCACTCACACAAAATGCGTACATCTATCTGCATCATTCTACAAATAAGATTTTTGTTTCATAAAATGTCAGCTTTATGAAACAAATGTAGCCGAGAACCTACATGTCTAAGCCAAGCTTTGAAAGATCCCATATGGAGGCATGCCATGTATGAGGAATTTGATGCTCTATTACGAAATCAAACATGGGATCTTGTGCCGCCAGCATCTTCTCAGAATTTGGTTGCCTGCAAATGAGTTTATCGTATCAAAAAAAAGTCTTAATTATGAGTCTATTGATAGATATCTTGTAGCAAAAAACATTTCACATAAATTCTCCATCAGGGACTTGCAATTGGGGTCATTATCCCATTTCCTTGGAATTGAAGTGCTCCGCTACAATGATGGGACTTTTCCTAAATCAAACCAAGTATATCCTGGATTTACTATCTAAAGTCAAGATGAGTGATGCCAAGCCAATGAGTTCAAATCTAGTTGCTACACTCACAGACAGTAGGGTGGTTGGTAGCCTTCAATATTTAATTAGCATTTACAAGGCTAGACATTGCTTAATTTCACCATAGGGAAACTTTCTCAATTTATGCATCAGCCATCAGAAACTCACTGGCTTGCGGACAAAAGATTGCTTCTTCGCTACTTGTGTGGCACCTTATATATATCATGGCCTTTACATTAACAACAAAACATCTTTGAGTGAGTCTACATGCATTTTCTTATGCTGACTGTCTGGCAATCAATAATCATGATGATCGAACTTCCACGGGGTATCTAATTATACTATCTCGTGAAGATCACTTAAACAGAAGATTGGATCTCTCGATCTTCCACGGAAGTAAAATACCGGTCCATTACTACAATAGCTGCTAAAATCTCTTGGATACGGTCTCTCATCAGTGAACTTAATTGGTCTCAAAATATATTTTTTTAGTTTGTGATTTCTACTTAAGTATTCAGTTCATGTTTTAAAACTTGTTTCTTAATTCATGTTCTGAATAATATATTGTGATGGAAATCTGAAACTTTCTGTGTTTTTGCAGATGGCACCGGGCAATCGCAGACGGACTAATGCGACTCCATTTACATCAGAAAGGACAGATGGCCCTGCTGGAGTCTCTGCTAGCACAAGTGAGTCGAGTACAGCGAAGGGTCGAGGACGCACAGGTGGCCTGGGGTTGGCTAAGCACGTTAAGGCTCACGGCCGTATCCGGATTGAGATATCAGATGATGGACAAAGCCAAATCGGATAACATAATTCAGCGTTTACTACAGCCGTAGGTACTACAGCTCGGTTTGAAGCTCCCCAAAACTACGTTTCTTGGAGAAAGATACCGTGGGAGACGAAAATCAATCAGCTCTTCTCTTTGCTACTTGTGAGTTTCCATACGGTATTAAGTTTTCGATATTGTTTGTTAGTTAAAATTTTTATTTTATACTTATTTTTACTCCGTTGCTATTCTTGTAGGAGTGGTTCGACTTCGATCTGACCAAAGTGAATGTCCAACAATATATTGACTACCACATGGGGAAAATTTATAAGGATTATAGGACAAAAGTCATGAAACCAATATTCGACGAACATGGACCTTCAGATGCTCCACAACATATGTATGATTTTATAGAGGAGCAAGACTGACATTCTTGTGTGAGCTTTGGTCTAGCAAGAAACACGAGGTAAATTTTAAAATAAACGGAAATTTATAATTCTCTTTGTTTTCGGTACTTACAGTGTTGTTAAATGCAGGATAAATGTCACGCAAATGTGGAAAATCGAAGTCACTTGCGTTTTAACCACCGTGGAGGTTCGAAGCCATTTATCCAACATCGTGCCGAACATTCTGAGGTAAATATATTCTAACGAAAAATTTAACAGTTCATTGTTTTTACTAATGTGGAATAATATTAAATATATTTTCTGTTTTTAACAGAGTAGCACATGTGAGGTGCAATAATTTCCAGATTTTTTCCGAGTGACGCATTACAATGAGAAGAACAGATAGATAAATGAAGAAGTCGAACGCTGCTATGTAAGTTTAAGTTTTTAAAATAAAATAATTATTATTTATATATTAATTTTTTTTCCAAATTCTAACATTAACTTATTTTTTTAAACAGAACGAAATGATGGAACTCCAACATCAAACTCAGGAGACAGGGTCCGACCCGATACCAGATGAGCAGTTATCGCAATTGGTTTTCAAGAACCAGACAGCTTATAACGTCGGCCTTGGCACTCGTAAGAAGTCGACGTCATCTGGACGCACTACTATTTATTCGGACAATGCCTCATCTTTTCGAGACCAGTTAGCCACCACCCAAAACCGGCTAGCCACCACCGAAGACCAGCTATCCACCACCCAAGACGAGCTGCAGAAGACTAAGGACGAGCTACAACAGGTCAAGGTGGACCACGAGAAGAAGTTGGAGCAGTTCGACCAGTAGATACGGGCTTTCCGGAAGATGTTGGAGGTCTCACTCGGTCAGGGTGCATTGGGCTCGAGCGGCCCCCCATCACAGTAGCAATAAATTTTATATTCATTTGTATAAACATTTTGAACAAATAGTTTTAATATACTATGTATTTTTTTAATAAATTTTCATAATTGTGTTATTAATCAGGAATTTTTTTTCAAATAATTAAAAATTTTAAAATATTAAATTAATTATTTTAGAGCAAAATTATGTAAATTAATATTTAAAAAAAAAACACATTTGCAAACTATTTTCGTCGAATTATTCGAAGCTAAATGTGTTTTTGGCGTCGACTATTTCGACGCTAATAGTTAAGAAATCGCCGTTGTAAGTATACAAATATTATTTTTTTAATTTACTTTAGCGTCGTTTATTTCGACGTTAAAAGTCTATTTTTTAGCGTCGAATTATTTCGTCGCAATACCTGACCTATAGCGTCAGGAACTTTTATTTAGCGTCGAAATAAATTGGACGCAAAATGAGAGTTTTTAGCGTCGAATTTCTTTAATTCGACGCTAAATATCGTTCTCGTCCATGTTTAGGCGTCTAATTTTTGCGTCTAATTAATTCGACGCCAAATTACATTTGCGTCGAAAGTTTGGCTTTTGACGTCAATTAGTTTCGACGTTAAAATGCATAATTTTTGTAGTGCATCCAATCTTTCTTTATATGCCCGTTCTTTTTTACAAAAGAAACAATTATCTTTATTATTAGTACACTTTGTTGACATCTTTTGGTGTTGCTGGGTATTTTTTTTTACCCTTCTTGTACTTTCCATTAGCATGAGTAGCCATATAAGCACTTTCAGGCATCTCATGTTTCATTCTCTCCTCCTCTTGAATACACATGGTTAGTAATTCATTCACTAACCATTTATCCTCATATGTGTTGTAGGAAATTTTAAAAGGACCATATTCTACAGGGAGAGAATTTAGTATAAAATGTACTAAAATATATAACTCTAATATCTCCACTTCTAAGGACTTGAGCCGAGATGTCATTTCTCTCATCTCCATGAAGTCTTGCTTGAAAGCTTTTTCATTAGGATGCTGGCCAAAACTTTATCGGAACGCACAAATTGTTCTTCAACAGCATTAAGGAATTATGTGACCTTAGTGCTTTTATAGGAATAGAACCCCTAATGCTCTTAATAATGTGAGTTTGCATGAACATCAAACTTAGGCGATTATTTTTTATTTTTTATTTTTTTCGAATTATTGGAAATTCCGTCGTCAAATCACTCATTCCAGGTTTAAGCGGAGCAGGTAAAACCCCTGACTGTCCCAAGTTTTTACAAGAAACGCACTCCCTGAATTCAAACTAAGAACCTTAAAATGAGATCTTAAACTCTACACCATCAAATCACGTCCCTTGGGAACCTTAAGCGATTAGATCACTCCCACCATTCCTGTATACTAATATCTTTGCGGCGTACCAAGTCAATATCCATGCACCCCAAAACAGAAAATTTTTTACCATTCAACATTGGAACATGAGAAGAGCCATCAACATAAGTAGTATTATTGAGGCTGCAAAATGCATGAATTTACAATATCATTATAATGAAATTAGCAAATTTAGGCTTCATTAAATGACCATTTCCATCATGGTATAAGAAAAACATATCTAATACCTAAAATAACTATTTTATTCTGATTAAACTAGAAAAATCATCAATCTCCCTCTGAGTCCCAATTTAAATGCCAAAATCCTTATTAAAGTTAAACCTTATTTATCATCTAAAATTGGGATGCTATGGCTACTCCCAACACAATTTAATAATTATAACTTCATAACATCTCAAGGAATATAATATCAAATTTACTAACATGTGCTAAATTATTTATATAAATTTCAGATATTAGCAAAAATTAGACCAAGTAAAATAATATGCCAAAACTGAAACATTCTGGTCCACTTGAATGCAATACTCAAACCCAATTAAATATAACAACACTAAAAACAATAATTAAAAAATTTATTTAATGGTAAATGATAATTTTGTGATGGATATTTCTATGAGACATTTGTTAGTGACATTTTAATAATATTTTTACTTCAAATAATTAAAAGATTAGAATATACGATTATTTGAAATCCTTAAAATATCACTAAAAAAATTCTAATATCATTATTGTTTTATGATGGGAATCCACGAATCTTCACACAAACCAAGATTCAAGAAGCCCCATCAACTTGTTACATAATCTGTTTTTTTTTTTTTTTTTTTACTTTTTTCCCTTAATTCCAAGATATTGATAATTCATATTCATATTCATATCTATAATTATTATTGTGCGTACGTTAATCAATTACAAAACTATATATTAATAAGGTTGCTCAATCAAATTTTGCGGCTTCCGCATCAGCATGCAAACTAAATTCAGAGTGAGACTGGAAAAAGAATTGATAGAGTATAAATTAGTTTATAAATTATGGACGTAGAGTATAAGATAATATTAAAAAATAATATCATATTATGAGATTATGATTTTATGAGCGTTAACTTACCCATTTGATGGAACGTTACCGCTAGCGTTAAACTATGAAATAAACACTAGAGTATAAACTAACATTAGAAAATAATCTTATGTTGTGAAATTATGATTTTGTAAGCATTAACTTACCCGCTTAATGGAGCGTTAAAAAACTAACATAAGTCGGTCATCAAGGCTTTAAAAGAAAAAATTATTTTCTCTTTCTTCTCCAAGACACCATGGCCGAAAGTTTGAAAGAAAAATGGGTTTCAACTTTGTTTGATGATTCCATGAAGATTTGAAGGAAAAATCAAAGAAAAATGCTAAGGATTTGGGATATTTAAGGTAAGTCTTCAAAAACCTAAGCTTAGAAATTTGATTTCTTGTTTATTTATGATTTAGAAATGTCTAGGGTTTCTTCAAATCTGAATTTTTGGGGCTTTTGGTTGTGGATGATTAAATGGAAGAATTAGTTCATGTGTGAAGTAGTTTTGGGCAATATTATTGTAATATTATTTCAATATGTTGTTGGACAACCTTGTTGCCATTCTAGAGTGTGATAACCACTCTTATTATGCCTAGAATTATTCTAGAGTTCTTCATGTGTGGTGACTTTAATTTGGTGTTGTTGATTAATTAGATTTAATCTTGAAAATTTGGATTAAAGCATGAAAAATTGGCAAATTCAGTTACTGGTTCAGAGTTGGAAGTATTCTAATTTTATTGATGAAAAATGTGTTTTTTTGAATGTTTTGGATGTATTTTGGGTATTGGAACAATTTCCGGAAATTATTTTCGAGTTGAAATAAGCGAAAACGGCCAAAAACGGCGTTACCGGGTGAATTTTGAGCCAACCGGATGAAGGCTGCCCAAACAGTGAATCAGTCACTGTTCGGGCAGCCCATGAACTGACCTGACACTATTGGGGCTGACCTGGGCAATCCCCATAAGTGTCGGGTGGCCTGTTCAGACGAAAACATGTTTTGCATTATTTTGCGGAAAAACGGTTTTCGTAAAAATTTCGCGAGGTTTCAACCTTATTTATGTTAATATTTGATATTGAATAAATATGTTTAGGTGAAATATGAATAAATTATTCATATTAGATATTGAATAATTTATTTGGTATTTTGAAAAAGTGTTAAAATACGGTTTCGCCCGAACCGCGCTTCCGCTGCGTCCATCGCCCAAAATCCCAACACCTACAAAAGTCATACCGACTCCAAATCCCATGTCGAAATGTTTGTTTTGCTAATGGAGATTCAAGGGATGGTGGGAGAGGCCATCTGTAAGTTATTCCCTTTAACCCTGGGCGGATCCGTAAATTTGTGGTTCAGGAGTTTGACCCTAGGGAGCATCAGTAGTTTCCTTTTGCTGAGGAAATCTTTTATTCGGAATTTTAAATGAGCGTGTGTACCGAGGAAGACAGTGAGAGCGTTAAGACTGATGAAGCATGGGGATGATGAACCCTTGAAGAATTTCACGGAAAGGTACCACATTTTGGTGCTTAAGATCGGGGCGTACGAGTCATCTGAGGCGTTGGAAAGTCTTAAGGGAGCTTTGAATGTCGGGAGGTTGTGGACTCACCTGATGATCCAGGACGTGCCGGATTATGCCACCGCTCTGGAGTTGGCCAGGAAATTTGTGCTAATAAAGGAAGATGAGAAGATTCCCCGAGGAGGGGGCACCTAGAGGACCAAGATACTCAGGTCGGAAAATCAGCGGAATTTAGGCAAATATGTGAGGAGACCAGTCCCGGGGCAGAAGAAGCTCAGGCCGACACCTCAGGATAATCAAGTTCAGGAGATGAGGCCGGCTGTCTAGGTCAACCCTGTCGCGGGGGGGGGGGGGACATTGTACACCCCCCTGAACAGACCCCTGTCCTAGATAGTTCGGGAAATCCAGAATAAAGGTCTATTGGCCGAGCCTGATCTGAGGAGGTTTCCGATTGAGGAGGGAAACAACAGGGCTTATTGTATGTATCATAATGTAAGGGGACATGCCACGAATGGATGCAGGGACCTGCAGGAACAGGTGGAAGACCTGGGGGAAAAAAGCTATCTGGATGAGTGCATAGACCAAGTGGCTTTGGAGGCCGACCAGTGCTGATAGTGGTAGTCATCGGGTCAGGTACTTGGAATGCTGAGATGCAAAGAGGATATTTTCAGTAGAGCCTCTCTTATAATGACCCTCAAAGAGTTGTAAAAAGGGCAGTAGATCCCAAGAATATGAGTAAGACTTTCCATTTATTAAATAAACATTTGTTTATGCATGCTTGTTTATTATGGCCCATATAGAGGCCTAGGCCGAAGTGTTTTGATGGCTCGGGTCTGCTTTAGTACCGCCGAGGCCGATGTGTTTTGATGGCTCGGGTCTACTTTAGTACCGCCGAGGTGTTTTTATGGCTCGGGTCTGCTTTGGTACCGCCGAGGCCGAGGTGTTTTTATGGCTCGGGTCTGCTTTAGTACCGCCGAGGCCGAGGTGTTTTTATGGCTCAGGTCTGCTTTAGAACCGCCGAGGCCGAGGTGTTTGGATGGCTCGAGTCTGCTTTAGTACCGCCGAGGCCAGGGTGTTTTGATGGCTCGGGGTCGAGTTATGGCACCGACCCCATCACGGAACATGAACAGTTTATCAGGGATGAGATTGTTCCACAATCTTCTAATACACAAAAACCGCGTAGGTCGGAGAGAGTCAAAAAATAACCTGAGAGGTATGGGTTTTTGATCTCACCTCATGTAGATATTAATCTTATTGAGGAAGACGAACGGACTACGTATGAGGAAGCGATACAAGGTATCGACTCCGCTATATGGTAAGATGTCATGAAGTCCGAAATGGATTCCATGTATACCAACCAAGTTTGGACACTGGTTGATGTACCAGAAGGCATTATACCTATTGGTAGTAAATGGGTCTTCAAATGAAGACAGACATGGATGGCAACATACAAATGTACAAAGCTAGGCTTGTAGTGAAAGGGTATCGTCAACTACATGGTGTCGATTACGACGAAACTTTTTCACATGTTGCCATGATTAAATCCATTCGGATAATGCTTGTTATTGCTGCATATTTCGATTATGAAATATGGCAGATGGACGTCAAAACCGTTTTCCTTAATGGAAACCTTTTGGAGGATGTTTATATGCAACAGCCTGACGGTTTTGTCGTGCCAAAACATGCAAACAAGGTTTGCAAGTTAAATCGATTCATTTATAGATTGAAGCAAGCATCGCATTCTTGGAACAAACGTTTTGATGAGATCATAAAAGAATATGATTTCATTCAAAATGAAAATGATTCTTGTGTATATAAGAAGGTTAGTGGGAGCGCACTGACATTCGTTGTCCTATATGTTGATGATGTATTACTTTTTAGCAATGACATTCCCATGCAACAATCGGTGAAAGCTTGGCTTTCATTAAAATTCTCCATGAAAAACTTGGGAGAGGCAACCTTTATTCTAGAATAATGATCTACTGGGATAGATCTAAAAGTTGTTGGCACTCTCCGATAAATCGTACATTGACAAAAATGACAAATGCTCCACCAAACGGGCCCTAAACAATCATATCTTTGATCAACAATTCTATACTCCCATGTACTTCTTGTAGTGGAAGCAAGAGAAAGAGTTAAGAAAAACACACTGAAATACATCAACATTGTTGCACACAAGTGTACTACAATTATATAAACTGCCATTGCTTTCTTAGAATGCTGAGTAAAACAATGAGACATTTAATGGAAGACAATTTTTCTTCATCACGATTATGATGGAAGGCTTCATAGCAGGTAGGTTCTCATGGTTGGATGGTCCCCTTCAACTTGAATCAATCTGATCCTTTGAACTGCCATTCTCGCCGGCACATGGGACAATGTGCTTGAGGAGTTTGAGAATTCACCCATTTCAAGATGCAATGGAGATGGAATGCATGGTTGCAGGCACCCCAAACTGCAAGATGATATAGTACAAACTTAATGTAAGCAATCGTTTCATTCATTTGATTTTTCGCAACTGACTATACGGTAAGCAGATCAAGCCATCATCAATTAACTGAAGCTACTTACTTAATGGGCAATCATCTCCGGGGAGTTTACAATCAGGACAACAACCATCGAAGGCCATCCGGCAAATTCCACAAGTTTCATCTTGTGCATCCCAAGTCCATGAAGCAACAGCATGCCACCTATTTTCACACAAGGGCCAAGAATTATGGCTTGCCACAATATGGAATACAGCTATAACATAAATCAGCACACCGAGCAAAAGAAATGGACCCAGGGTTCAAAGTCTTATAATTTTATTTAAACCCAGAATACAGAGACCAATATCATATGATAAATGCAAGTCAATATTGATATGAAAGTAGTAGAGATATTTGAGAGATGAAGAGAACATACTCTGATTAAAGGCCGATAGACATTCAGAAAGGATATAGGTCAAGGAAAAACTCATTTTCTTAGGTAAAAGAAATATCATATTGGCAACAAGTGAATCAGAATAATCACATTTTTGACACAAAACAGACGTCCTCTCTATATTGAATCACTGATTGATAACCACTAATAGTCTCATGCTGTAATATCTTAACCGATAAGAACCCATATAATTTATATGAAGTATAAGCATAGGTACAACAGCAAACTCGAAGTCTAAACATCAGCCAGTGAAGGAAAATGTCATTAAACTTCTCAATATTGGGGTGAAGATAAAAATGGTGTTGCCCAGATTATCTTCTCAAATTTCACCAGAATGCACTAACTATAGTTCTATCTCTTTCATTTTTTCTTTCACAGTAATGGTAAATTTAGATTTTAGCGTACAATCAGGGATTCTCATTAATTAATCAAAGCTTATCAAATGAGCCCCATTAGCAACACTCCACAAGAAACAAATTTAAAAGTTTAGCATTCAATAAATCAATCATAATGCCAATAAATATGTCAATCACTCAAAAGGATACGCATGATCTTGACTTTCATCTTCTCCTCCTGCAAAACCAAATCCAACCGCTGTAATAAAAAATAATTGACCCAAAGATGGCCGCTTCATTCATAAAACAGGGGATAAATTGAAGGAAAAGAAGAACTGAGAAACTTCATGGGATTTTGGTTATTAATGGAGATAGCAAAACGAATGCATAAACTTCTGAGCTCAAATTCTTGGGGGAAAACCCACCTTTGATTACAGAAAATTTAGAGTAAATTTGACAAATTAATACTAATCTTGTCAAAATTTTGAATTGGAATACAAAAGCTTCAATTTTTGAGCTCTAACACTCAAGCAAAACAGATCAAATCTGACAATAATTTGGTGATTTTTAAAATTTAAAAAAATCTGTCATTTTGCAATCCTAAGCCGCAAAACAAAACTGCATTGAAGAGGAATTAATTTCAATTTAAACTAAAAAGCCAAAATCCAAAATCTAGGGTTTGCGATTGAATTTCAATTCATTCTAAACGCGTATTCTGGCATTAAAAATGGGTAGCTTACTTGATCGCAGAATGTTAAAGAAGCTCACTTGTTATTTCACGGCGACAACGGTGTCGAATGATTCACGCGGCAAATTGAATTATTTCTGTCAAATTTCTTGAGATTATTTTTAGGACTCTGAGCTAATTTAATTTTTTTTAGGGTTTTACAGTAAATGGGCGCGCCATGTGTTTGAATCAATCAGTCTGAAATCGGCCCAGTTTGAAATGGGCCCATTCGAAAAGCCGAAAGCCCCAAAACCTTTTTTTTGCCCCTTAAAAAAAAAATCATGAATTTTGAGTAATATTAGAGTAATTACTTTAGCTGGGGGAGCTCAATTTATTTTTGTATCATAATTTTAATGCTTTCAAAAAATTGTGTATTTACATAACCAATATTTCAGCCAGAGTTGAAGGTCAATGTAAGATGACTGGTAAAACCAAGAATGATGAAAAATAAATCATCTTAGCCAATATGGACTTGTGATCATTTGAGTTAATTGCTATAAACAGATTATATATAATCCGGCAGAGTCATCCAACATAGAATCTGCAGAACTTTGCAATCATCTAGCTGTTTATACAGCAGACAGTCTTGGTAGATTCATCTACAGAGCTCTAAAGACCAACAAAATGTCAGTCGTTTTTCCAGTTCATTCCGAGTTCGACATGCCATTTGCTGTGTACAAGACTGAGAGACAACTAATACCAGATCTAATAGAAGTTCAGTCAGTGAATTCAACACTCATATGACAGTAGCTATATAATCATCAGAAAATCTCACCAACCTACTAAACTCAGATGCAGAT
>SKCR01051949.1:0-30806 GCA_019454045.1 Zanthoxylum bungeanum | reverse complement strand
ATGGAAAACTCACAGCGATGATTGTGACACCTGCTCAGGCAATTTATGTTAGCTTCGATGACTCAGCACTTTCGTCGCCAGAATAAGGACTTGGATCCTTATAATATGATAGCTACTGAGAGATCTCCACCGCACCAACAAACGGATGGAGAGGTACGAGTTGGTGAAGAAACTCTTCCGCGCCGAATGACTGAAGGCGCATCAGTTGAGGCCCACGGGGCTCAAATGATCGCCGATATTGATGAGTTGGCCAATATGGGAATAGTCTTGGAGGCTGAGCTGACCGTAGATTTGATCTTACAGCCACTTCCTCCTGATTCTTGGAAACAAATCATACAACTATAAGTTGATGGACACGGATGACTCTCTTGGAGAGCTGTTATCTATCTTGAAGGAGTCTGAAAAAGAACTCCAAAAGGGGGGCAAGCGCGAGGCGCACTAGCATCGACCTCTCACAGGCCAAGGGCTGGGCCCAAAGCTACTAGAGGGGTGAGGAAGAAGAAACATAAGAAAAAAGGGTAAAGGCAAGTTGACAAGCTTCTGGGAAGCCAATGGACAATTCTCAAGATGTCTGCCTCAACTGCGGCAAGAAGGGTCACTGGAAACGTGACTGCCGAATGGACAAGGGACACAGGGAGGATATCAAGGCAGGCAAGGCACTAGCCCTGGTATGTTTGTTATTGAGATAAATAGACTACTTCTAGTTTTAAAATTGGATTTTGATTCTGGTTGTGCTGCTCATATATGTACTAATTTGCAGGATTTGCAGAATAGCAGGATGCTGGCTTCAGGGGAGATTGATCTACGAGTCGGAAACGGAACTCCAGTTGCTGTTTTGGCTGTAGGGACTTTTTTTTGGAATTGCCCTCGGGGCATGTGCTTAAACTTTTGAACTGTTATTATATACCTAGTTTGACTAGGAATATCATATCTGTATCTTTGTTAACCCAGCATGGATACACTTTTGTATTTAGAAGCACTGGGTGTTATTTATATAAAAATGATGCAAAATTTGCACTGCTGTTGCAAATAATGGCCTTTTATTTTGAATATAAATGAATCTCCTAAACATAAATAACACAAAAGGCTCAAAAGGAGTAATCTAAAAGATAAAGCTTACATGTGGCATTGTCGTCTAGGACACATTAACAAGACTCGCATATCCACACTTTCGAAGAGTGGGTACTTGGACGGATTTGATCTTAATTTATATGATGTCTGCGAATCTTGTCTTTTAGGCAAAATGCCTAATCACACTTTTAGTGGTAAAGGTGAACGTGCCACAGAACTGTTAGCCCTCGTTTCATAGCGACGTATGTGGGCCCATGTCTAGCCAGGCTAGAGGTGGATATCATTACTTCGTAACCTTTACGGATGATGCATCTCGTTATAGTTATGTGTATCTAATGAGACACAAGTCGAAACTTTTGAGAAATTCAAAGAGTTTCGACACGAAGTAGAAAAAAACAGGCAAAAGTATTAAGACACTGCGGTCGGACCGTGGTGGCGAATACTTAAGTTATGAGTTTCAAGATTACTTGAAAGAATATGGTATTCTTTCACAGTGGACTCCTCCTGGAACACCGCAATTAAACGGTGTGGTCTGAACGAGAAATCGTACCTTGTTAGACATGGTAAGGTCGATGATGAGTCGCACTGAGCTACTATATCCTTCTGGGGATACGCATTAAACAGTGCAGTACTTATTTTGAATAAGATTCCGTCAAAGTCTGTTGAATAGACTTCATATGAGATATGGACATGGAGGAAACCAGGTTTCTCTTTCCTGAAGATTTGGGGATGCTGGGCATATGTTAAACGTTTGGAAGGTACCAAACTAGAACCCAAATCAGATAAATGCCTTTTCGTGGGATATCCTAAGGAAACCAAACGATATTACTTCTATCACCCACAAGAGAACAAAGTATTTGTTGCTCTACATGCATTTTTCCTTGAGAAGGAATTCCTAGATGCAGTGGTAAGTGGGAGGAAAGTGGAGCTCGATGAAAATCGTAGTGATACTGTTCCTGGCAATGAATCAACGACGGAACATAAACAGACCATCCGGGATGAGTCTGTACCACAATCTTCATATACACAAGGACCGCGTAGGTCGGAGAGAGTCAGGATGGTACCTGAGAGGTATGGTTCCTGATCTTGCCTCATGTAGATATTAATCTTATTGAGGATAATGAACCGGCTACGTATGAGGAAGCAATACAGAATATTGATTCCGCTTTATGGCAAGAAGCCATGAAGTCCGAGATGGATTCCATGTACGCCAACCAAGTTTAGACACTGGTTGATGCACCAGAAGGCGTAAAGCCTATTGGATGCAGATGGATCTTCAAGAAGAAGACCGACATGGATGGCAACGTGCAAACGTACAAAGCTAGGCTTGTAGCAAATGGGTATCGTCAACAATATGGTATTGATTATGACGAAACTTTTTCACCCGTTGCCATGATTAAATCCATTCGGATAATGCTTGCATAGCTGCATATTTCAATTACGAGATATGGCAGATGGACGTTAAAAACCGCTTTCCTTAATGGAAACCTTTTGGAGGATGTTTATATGCAACAACCTGACGGTTTTATCGTACCTAGACTTGCAAACAAGGTTTGTAAGTTAAATCGATCCATTTATGGATTAAAGCAAGCATCACGGTCATGGAATCAGCGTTTTGATGAGATCATAAAAGAATATGATTTCGTACAAAACGCTGATGACCCTTGTGTATACAAGAAGGTTAGTGGGAGAGCACTGACTTTTATTGTCCTTTATGTCGACGACGTATTGCTTATAGGCAATGACATTCCCATGCTAACGTCGGTGAAAGCTTGGCTTTCATTAAAATTCTCCATGAAAGATCTGGGAGAAGCAGCCTTTATTCTGGGAATAAAGATCTACCGGGATAGATCTAGAAAGCTGCTTAGACTCTCCCAGAGTACATATATTGACAAAGTGTTGAAGCGATTCAACATGGATCAATCCAAGAAGGGATTGATGCCAATGTCACGTGGTATCCTTCTGTCTAAGGACATGTGCCCTAAGACTAAAGAAGAGAGAGATAACATGAGTCGGATACCATTCGCCTCGGCAGTCGGATCAATCATGTATGCCATGATATGTACGCGACCTGATGTGTCATATGCTTTGAGCATGTGCAGTCGCTATCAAGCCGATCCAGGTGAAGGTCACTGGATGGCAGTTAAGAATATCCTTAAGTATCTTAGACGAACTAAGGATGCTTTCTTAATTTATGGAGGTGGAGAACTTGAGGTGTCTGGGTACACCGATGCAAGTTTCCAAACCGACAAGGACGACTTCAAGTCGCAATCGGGGTACATTTTTTGTTTGAATAACGGAGCAGTGAGCTGGAAATCTTCCAAGCAAGACACTGTTGCCGATTCAACAACAGAAGCGGAGTATATTGCTGAGTCGGAAGCAGCAAATGAGGCAGTTTGGATCCGAAAATTCCTAATCGGATTAGGAGTAGTTCCGTTAGCAGCTGAGCCCGTGCCATTGTATTGTGACAATAGCGGGGCTATAGCACAAGCCAAGGAACCAAGGTCTCATCAATGATCCAAGCATGTTCTTCGTCGTTTACCATCTGATTCGGGAGATTATACATCGTGGCGATGTAAAAGTCGAGAAGGTCGCATCGGATGACAACATTGCAGATCCGCTGACGAAGGCTGTTCTTCAGGATGTGTTTGAACGACATATACATAGTTCAGGTATTAGATGCTTGAGTGACTGGCTATAGGCCAAGTGGGAGATTGCTAGACATTATGACCCATAGCGTCACTGTTTGTAAATGATATTGTATTATTGTACAAAATCAACTATGTGATAATGAAATTGCCTTTTGCCGTTTTGTAAAATTATTTACTTTGATATATTAATGGCAAAAGTCCATATGATTAGTTCCGTATTGAGATGATATGAGACAGTATCAATATAAAAGGTTTAATCATTAAATATCCCTAGACGGAGTATTATCGAGATCGGACATCGATAATGCGGAATAGACTAGTATTGCACTTGTGCGAGTTGTGATGGCACAACGGCATAGTTCTCATATATTTAAGTATTGGATACTTATGCAAGTGCGATAGGAGGTTGTGTTTTACCGATGGTATGGAAAACAGCTTCGCTCTGGATAGACCCCGCGGAATCCCATTGGTAGTATGTCTGCGTGTCTATGGGAGGCCGCATTAGGGTAGGTGTATATGGTCTTACCTAAGACTTGCATCGCTAGTACTTGCGACAATCGGTAAACTTTGGTTTTGGTGGTTCGGGGCTTTAACTGGTTCTGTGTACGCCTCTCTCTGGGTTTATCGGGAATCGTAGTGTACTGGATGTGATGTCAAGATGGAAGTATCACTTCAGACATATGGAGATGATGATCACACTGGATACAGAACTAGTACTCTATAAAAGGTTGCAACCGTCGGGACAATATGACTAGGTCAGGATTGTCCGATTTAAAGAGACTAGTTGTTTGATGTCCGATATATGTTTCGTACGGGGCAGACACATTTCCAGCCCCATGCCTAACATGTGATCGTCCGATACTGGATCGATGTACGCGATACTACGGTATACTACGCTTGATAAAGATCTAATATTCCAATAAGAATATTTCTGGAGAATTGGGTAGGTATGACGCTTTGCTAGAAGCCAACCTTGTCTTGTAAATCGGTAAAAACGTAGTACGAGGTACGTACGTGTTTGGATTATCCAACGACCGTATTTACTGCCAACATATCCGGAGATCTCTTGGGTCGCTTCCTGGAGATTCACCTATGATGTTTGATTCGAACTTTATTAATCTTGGATTAATTACGGAGAAACTTTATCTTGGATAAAATGCCTAATTAGGAGAGAGAACGATTATTTGGAATTAATCGATAAAATAATATATTCGATATATTAAACGAAATTAGATTTCGACGCGGAATTAAAATCGAATTTTAATTCGGGCAAACGAATTAATTTAGAATTAATTCATTAGCGATGTGAATAGTAATTTCGCTAGGCGTAATTATTTAATTCATGTCGCGACGGAAATTCGTTAATTCGAAATTAGCGAAACCGAGCCCGAAAGTGTTTGCGGACACATTCGTATTTTGAAACGAGTGGGACCCGCAAATCACATCGCGAAGTCTCATCACTTGACACGACTAGTTGATGGATGTATCTAGTCACCTTTATGGGATGATACATTGTCACTATTCCTCAATGTAAGTTGGTGAGGCCATTTAATGGCCTTTTGGGAGGGAAAACCTTTTCACGGTTTTTGAAGGGTTTTTTTACCAAAATATTTTGGTAATTGTTATCATCATCATTTCACGTTTTTGAAACAATAAAAAGTGAAAAAGAAAATCAAAAGGCCTCTCTCCCTCTTCTTCTTGCTCACGCCGTGAGCTTCCACAAGGCAGAAAAATTGTTTTTTTCATTTCTCCATTTTGCTAGCACAATGAGGGATCAAAGGAGGTAATAGGGAAACAACCTTGGAGCTTGGAACACTTGAAGACTTGAAGCTTCTCTCCCTTTATGCTCTTGGCCGAAGTTTCTACCTTGAAGACTCAAGGATTTTTCTTCATCATTTTCGTCACAAGCTTTGTAAGTATGATTCCGCCATGCTTCAAGCTTTGCATGTATAATTTGTGTATTTCTTTGGCTTATACTTTCTTTGGGACTAATTATAGAAACCTACATCAAGAACTTAGCGACAGCGCATCGTGATACGTATAAGGCTTGTGTCGCGATGCGATGACTAAAACTCGGGATTTTTTTAAAGAAATGCGATGCGTAAACGAGTCTGAATATTGTTTTACAATTCATCTGAAGAATAGAAAGGTTTTAATGGGGTAGTCCAATTAGGTTAAGGAATTTTATGTGATTATGAATCGTATGTTATAACTTTAATTCTAACTACGTATATTTTTTATAAATACTTGTCAGGAGCCGGGCTTGCCTCCAGCAACGTGAAGGGAACTTAGTTAGCTTCAAATCATGAGTGGAGAACTCTTTCTTTAAGTCGATTTCATTTATTGATTTATTTATTCTTTATAAGATCATACTTACTTTTTCCAGCACATAGGGCGCTAGCCTTTATTTATTTATAGTTATTTTTAGATAATAGTGATTTAGAAAAGAGATATTTCCAGTATGATTTTATGTTTTTCGGGGCATAAGGGAAAAACTCACCCCAGTATGCAACTTGATACAGCTTGAATTGACAGACAGAGACATGTGCACATGTAGAGGACAAGGGGGACGGTGATACGTAACGCCCCTAGATCCTATTTTCAGAGCCAGAATGACGGCATAGGTTCATGTACCTAGACTTTAGTTCAAAGCTTGGGTGGTAGCAAAGATCCGGACCCCCAGTTCTAGTTTGTGGCTTGGGGGACGGCGATACGTAACGCCCTAAAGTCATGGATTTACACTGCTGGCTACAGTTAGGCGTATGGGGGACGGTGATACATAACGCCCTCATACGTCAAGGTTTTTCAGATACAGAGCAGCTCACAGTTTTCAACTTTTTAGTACATGGTTTTCAGAAATCAGATTTTAGAAAATAGTTTTCGGAAACTAGAGTTTCAAAAGCAGTTTTCAGAAAGATCAGTTTTATTGAAGAGATTTCAGATAAAGGTTTCCGAAAAGAGATTTCATATGAAGTGATTTTTCTAAAACTTTAGTTTTAAAGACTTAATGATTTGATTTGGGTTTTTCAGATTTCTTGTCCACTCACTTAGATCGAATAATGATCTAACCTCTACTTCAGTCTTTATATTTTGCAGGATTCTCGGAGGACGAGCTCGGGAGGATGGATATTGATGCAGTCACTAGGTATGGAGTCCACCAGTACGAGTCAAAGATTGAGTGAAAGTCCAGCCATAGTTAAGCATGAGTCATAGTCATGTATGAGTCTTGTATCAGTTTTTGTTGAATAGTCATTGTATAAAGAGATGATATCAAGTACAATAGTTAATATTGAGTTTGTTTTCAGTATTTTCGAGTTGGGCTACGGTCTCATACAAAGCATAGTCAAATAGAGAAAAATGTAGAGTATTTATTATGAGTAGTTAGTCAGAGGCTGATGGGGTTAGTACTGCTATCCCGTGCTGGTAACATCTCCCGTATCGGGGATGTTACAAAAATGGTATCAGAGCATGGTCTAGGGAGTCAGTGACAGCAGTGGGCAGAGTGCTAGGGTCTTGTATACGTAGTATGTCCGGGATACCTGTATATGAGGCACTACCTGTCCATTATCTGATCCTCAAGTACGTCCCCAAAGCTCCATAAACAGGTTAGTAAACCTTCTTAGATCATTCAAATAGTATCCCTCGTAAGAACAATTTCACTCTAGATACCAGATAAGAAATCTTCTTGAAGTTATACCGATCTAGTACCAGAAGAATAAACAAGCTATGGGAATGGACAGTAGGATTTTAAGAAAATATAACATGGAAGTGAAAAAGGAAAATTATAAGAAAGTACAGAAGGGTGCATAAGAGTATAGGTAGCCAGAGATAAAGAATATTAAGAAGATGGGGAAAGGTAGAGAGATTTTGAGGATATCTACCCAGTAATATGCAAGAGAATAGAAATGCCCAAACAAGTAATAGAACACCTAGAAGTAAGATCCCTTCCCCCCTCAGAACACTCCTTCAAGTCGAACCAGTAGTCTTTAAGTACTTCCTATAGACAGTAAAGACCCATGAGTACCCATTCAAGAAAATAGGAAGAGAAAGAAAAGTTAGGAAGCGGAGTAAGATACATAAGGAAGATATCTAAGTAATTGAAAGTAAATAGAGATAGAGAAAGAGAAACATATAAGAAATGCAGAAATCTATTGTAATAAGAATCAGATACATGGAGTTAAGTAATAAAGGATGATACCAGAACTAGTAGAAAAAAAAGTGTTGTAAGACTATACCAGAATGAAATGTCGAGTAGGTCTAAGCAAAATTTCTTTTCCCCAAGCGAGATTCCGTTCCTTCCTATAAATTCTTCCAAAAGTTAACCAGATAATTCTCGAGCGTCTCGAATAGATAATGAGTTCCCCGAATAACCAAGAACAATTATAAAACAGAAGAAGTAAGAAATCAGGAATTTCATCAAGGCTTCTAATAGATGAAAGATGTTATAAGGTAAAGAGATTTTAGACTTTCTAAACTCAGACCTGTAGGCAAACAAGATGAATGACGACAGAAACACCAGTTAGTTACCCTAGCCAAGGGATCTGATAGATAAGGCTTCGACCTATCTAGATCATCACTTCACCGAGATACTAGTTAAGGAAGTTATCCTCATAGAGTCTATCTCATACCTATCCTATATGAGCAATAGACTCCATCAGAACATAAAGTACTAGAACAAGGAAGAAGAAGCTCCTCAAGACATAAAGAAAATGACCAATAAGATACAAGCAGTTCCTATCAGTATGAGTATAGGCGACCATAAGAAAACCAACGGGAGTTCGTTTCAAGAAATGAAAGGACCTTGAGAGGCAGACCACTTAGAAGAAGGATCGAGGAAATTTCAAGGATATAAAGAAGAAAACCCAGGATATCGCAAAGATTAAGGTAATTTAGAGTGAGGCTTGCTAGACTAGTAGGAGTTCAGAAATAGATCAAATGTCGTAAAACCCACAGAAAAGCCCGAGTTAGAAGAGATATGTAGACGAATATAAGTATAGCCCCATGAAGTAAAGGACAGGAATTTGAGATCTAAGAAATGAATAGAGGAATGACCCACAGTTAGTTTTAGTAGCAAGGAGTACAGTAAGGAAATAAGATATGCTTTTGGCATGAGAAACGCGAGGAGTAACAAGGAAATTCAGTGTATTTGAGCGCGAAGATAACATAATGAGAAAATAATATAGTGAAGAATCGATGATAGTTGTGGGATCCTAGAGCCTAGTAAAGAAAAGAACTAGTAAAGGAGAGCAAATTGATAGATTAGACAAATCATGAGATGGCTCGACAACTAAGTCAATGAATCCAAATAATCATAGACAAGGAATATGAGAAAAGAAAGTTCAACACTACAATAAGTTGAGATAAGTGCAGGAAACCTTTATATGAACCAAGAACCCTCAGAAAGTATAGAAATTAGAAGTACAAAAGATCATGGAAAATGATTCGTAGGAATATAGTGAGTAAATTATAAAGAACCTCATAGTATTAAGAAGAAGAAGGGTTTTAGGAAGAGAGTAACATTTGATCAAGATATAATAGATGATGCCCTTAGTAGTCGAAGTAAATAGAGTTTTCAAGGGAGTAAAGGAGCAAGGAGTTGAGGAACTAAGATAAGAAATGAACTATCGTAGCAGAATGAGTCCCTTACGAAAGGTAGCAAGGAGATTATAGTAAGTATCCAGAGAAAGAGCATAGTAACCGTAGAAACTTAAGCAACAGAAAGAATAAAATGACAATGATTGATTGATGTAAATGACTGGGAGTAAGGTAAGAAAAGGCAAGTCAGATAAGTTTTAGTAGTAAAACCCAGTGTAGAAAGAGATACTAGACAAGTATACATGAGAGTCTTAAGTAAAAAGTATGTGTCACCGAAACACCATAACAGAAGGGCCTTAAGACTAGTTCCCACCCTCCCAACCCTCGATCGATACCAGTAACAAAGATGGACCTGAAGCGTAACCTTTAGATAATCTAGAAGCAAGTATAAGTGTAGTGATAGATGATTGAAACACACGACTCTTAAGAACATCAACAAATCAGAATAAAAAGAAATTAAAAGATAGCCTAAATAAGAGATTCAAAGAGAAGCTATTAGATAAGGTAACAAATAGAAGAAGTACTAGTTAAAGCATACGATAAGAGTGTAAAAGACAGCGTTAAGAATAACCAAGGACATATGAGGACAAATATCCTTCGAGTAAGGGAACATAGATATGACCCATAGTAAATTCAGTTGTAGAACGAAGTAGAAGCGTAATAAGAGGTTAGCTGATACAAGTATTGAAAGTGAAATTGTCAAGGTGCAACAATAAGCAGGAGAGGACATACTAAGTATGCATTGACAAAAGTTTAGTATGATATAGAACCGAGAGAATAAGTTTACCATAGTATGGAAATCAATAAAGAGAAGATATTCTAGCATGTAATCGAGTATAGAAGATGAGTTGATATAAAAGAATAGTAAAGAAAGATCAAAGAGATGAGACCTACAGATATAGTCTAAGAATGAACGAGTGAAGTTATTAGGAGTCCGAAAGAAAGTTGTTAAGTTAAAACACTACCAAAATAAGATAGTAGTCAAGTGATAACTGATATTTCAAGAAACTAAGGTCTGAGTAAATGATAGGTGCATAAAGAAAGAAGATATTCCCCATGTAAAAAGGCAGAAATATAGACCAAGAAATTTCTTAGTAGATAGTAGAATGAAATGAAGAATGAAAAAAGTACTAAGAAAATTTTGGAGAGTGGAACTATTAAGATGCAACAGCGGTAGGAAAGAATACATAATAAGTAAAAGGTTACATTAAGTAATAACTGTTAGATAATTATGACCTATAGCGTCACTATTTGTAAAAGACATTGTGGTTTTTGTACAAATTAACTATGTAGCAATGGAAATTGCATTTTATCATTTTTGTAATTTGATTACTTGAATATATAAATGATAAAAGACCCTATGATTAGTTCTGGATTATAAGATATGAGACAGTATCAATCCATAAAGGTTTAATCATTAAATATCCATAGTCGTAGTATTATCGAGACTGGACATCGATAATGCGGAATAGACTAGTATTGTACTTGTGCGTGTTATGGAAGCGTAACATCGTAGTTCTCATATATTTAAGTATTGGATACTTATGCAAGTGTGATAAAAGGTTGTGTTTACCGATGGTACGAAAACAGCTTTGCTCTAGATAGACCCCGCGGTGTCCCATTGGTAGTATGACTATGTGTCTTTGGGAATCCGCATCATGGTAGGTGTATTTGGTCTTAACCTGAGACTTGCATCACTAGTACTTGCGATAATCAATACGCTTCGGTTTTGGTCGTCTAGGACTTTAACAGGTTCTTTCTACGCCTCTTCTGGGTTTATTGAGAATCGTAGTGTATTGGGTGTGATGTCAAGATGGAAGTATCACTTCAGTCATATGGAGATGATGATCACGCATGGATACAGAACGGGTACTCTAATTGGTTGCAACCATCGGGATAATATGACATGGTCATAATTATCCGATTAAAGAGACTAGTTGCTTGTAATCCGATATATGCTTCATACGGGGCAGACACTATTCCAGCCCCAGGCCTTGCATATGACATCCGATACTGGATCGCTATACGTAATACTACGTATACTACGCCTGATAAAGATTATATATTCCATTAAGAATATTTCTGGAGAATTGGGTAGGCACGGCGCTTTGCTAGAAGCCAACCATGTCTCGTAAATCGATAAAAACGTGGTACGAGGTACGCACATGTTCGGATAGTCCGACGACCAGATTTACTACCAACATATCCATGGATCTCTTGGGTCGCTTCCAAAGATTCACCGATGACGTATGATTCGAGCATAATTAATCTGGGATTAATTACAGAGAGATTTTATCTAGGATAAAATACTATTTGAAGAGAGAGAACGATTAATTTGGAATTAATCGATAAAATAATATATTCAATATATTAAACGAAATTAAATTTTGACGTGAAATTAAAATTGGATTTTAATTCGGGCAAACGAATTAATTTAGAATTAATTCTCGAGCGACGTGAATAGTAATTTTGCTTGGCATAATTATTTAATTAAATATGATTTAATTACGTCGCAACGGATAATTCGTTAATTCGGAATTAGCGAACCCGAGCCCGGAATGTGTTGCAAGCCCACTTGGATTTTGAATCAAGTGGGACTCACAAGTCACATCACTTGTCACTTTAGTTGATGGGTTTTGGTGAAGTTAGTGAAGACTTGTTCAACACACTTCCAAAAGTTGATGGCTTGATTGACTAATACCAAATGTTTGGTATATGATTATTTGATTTTTGAAATCAAAACTCAAGTCAACACACTCACTTCTCACTCTCTCATTCACGATTTTTGTAGCAAAAACACTCTCCCCATTTTCCTTCATCTTGGCCAAAACTATGAGGAAGAAAAGAAGAAGTTTTGTTGCAAAATTCTAAAGTGCTAGCACACACAAGGAATCATCCAAGGTGATAGGGAAACCATCCCAAAAGCTTGGAATCAACTCAAAAGCTTGGAGCTTGGATCTCATTCCCCAAAGTGGAGTTTGGCCGAAACTTGGAGCAAAATTTTTGTATTTGACGTATCCTAAATCCGATCAAAGTAAGTATAATTCCGCTATTCTTCTTTGAATATTCACATTATTTCATTACTTATATTGATCTTGGATTGTCTTAGAGACCAACAATGGTATCAGAGCCTTGAAAAATCATGAAATTGATTAGGGTTTATATACTAAAATTTGGGTAAATTTGATTTGAGCATGATTTAACCAAATTGTTTGTTTGAGTATTCTTGTATGTTAATAACTTGGAGTTATACATGATCAATTCGAAGAAAATTTAATTGGATTAATTTTCCCCAATTTTTGCATGATGGCCGAATGTAATATAGCCCTAAAGTCATGGTATTTTTTGTTCTTTTGTTCATTGGATGAGTTTAAAGACTTGGGATAAAATGATTAATGATTTAATTGGATTGAAATCGAAATCTGTTTAAAAATCCTAAATGCTGTGAGCTTCAAAGCATGAAAAAGATGATTTTTGTTTCAATAATGTTAGACATGTGTTGAACAAATTAAAGCATGATTAATTAATTAAATTGATTTTTTTGGAAATGTTTATTTAGATAATTAATTAATGTAATACACTTTAATTAATTAAATTATGAAATTTGGAATTTTAGAATTTGATTAATTGGGCTTAATTTAGAATTGGGCTTATAATGTTGTATTTGGGCCTAATGTGCTTGGTTGGGACAAGTTGGTTTAGGTCAATTGGATTGGATCCAAATTGGGCCTATCATTCCATTAAGTCCAAATATGACAAATGGGCCTTTTATGTTTAATTGGGCCTAATGGGCCTAAATTGGTTTCTTGGCAAATAGGGTGATTCCTTAATTGGGCTTTGGTATGTGGGTTTGACCCATATTGACCAAAGTCTATGCCTTAAGAAATTAATTGAAAGCCCATTGTACTTTAATTAAATGACATTGGATGTTAATTGGGATTTGAGACCCATTTAGATTATATTTGGAATCTAAGTCTTAAAGGCGCATTTAAAAGTGTAGTTATTTAATTTAGAATTAAATATGGAATTAGTATTGAATACGAATTAAATTAGATTTAAATTGTAGTTCGATATAATTCAAGAATTCATACTTTGAGTACTTATTCTTAAACGAGTTGGACTCGCGCAAATCAAATCGTTGTTTGAATATTGGATGATCACTTTATTCAAGATTAATTAATTGGATTAGATTGATTGAATAACATGCTTTGTGTGAATACATGGATGTGTTGAATTAATAATGTATATCGGATGGATATTAGAAGGGAAAGGGCAATTTTGGAAATTGTTGTAAATTTAGAATTTATTAAATTGGACTTGTGTGTCCAGCCTTATTTCTCGATTCTTTGCAATTCTCTTCTCACCTAATTCCTCTAAATGTTAATGAGGTTTCTTTCATTGTATTATGTAATTGGGTAGAAGTTAGAATAATGTTAGCCGGGGAGAGGAAATGGAGTGATTTGTTCTAGGAAAAATCTGTGAGATATCCATCTGTATATCGTTATTAATTTATTTTCCCGCCATATTATGCTTTTAGAATGCATGCTTAAGGGTGTATGATGAGACATAACAAAGATAATAAATTGGTTGCCAATTTACGCAAAAAACCCTCAACAAATATTAAGTGTTTTCCTTCCATTGAGTGATTCTTACTCAAGATCCAAGATTGGCACTGGTTTGTTGGCCAAAGTCAAGACCTTTGTCCATCGCGGATGTGTTTGAATCATGAAGGCTTTGTTCCATATCGTATGTCTTGTCCAAGTTTTGATTTGTTGGCCAAAGTCAAGATCACTTCTTGTCCATCGACATCGATTACGAAGCTTTCCAAAGTCAATGGTTCCGCTTAACTGGAATCATTAAGCTTGTTGTGCCAAATCCAAGGCTTAGTTGATTCAGAGGAAAAAGGTTAGGAAAATATATTGGATATATTGGCATATATATTGTATATATGTTTCGGACTTTGAGGTCCACCTACCGGATCTAGGAATT
Organism: Zanthoxylum bungeanum; assembly: GCA_019454045.1. Taxonomy (NCBI): domain Eukaryota; kingdom Viridiplantae; phylum Streptophyta; class Magnoliopsida; order Sapindales; family Rutaceae; genus Zanthoxylum; species Zanthoxylum bungeanum. Next base: position 16,500 of record SKCR01051949.1, on the reverse strand, counting down.
GGATAAGATCCAATTGATCTTAGAGATCTACCTAGTTAAATATCATACAGCTTGTTGGCCAAAGTCAAGGTTGTGTGATATTTAACGGGATCCTAGCCCACTAGGAAACTAGGTTTCCCGAGTACTTAACAGAGGGTTAGAGGCTCGTCGAAAAATAGTGGGAGACTGGTATTGAATTTGTAATTTCGTTTAAATACTTAGTTTTATGCGCTTTCAAATTATTTCTTCAATTATTTTATTAGTTGGACTAATATATTATTATTTTTCTTATAACAGTTAGACTGTACCCATACATCGTTAATCGAATAGTTTGACTATTGCGGTTAAGATGACAGGAAAGTTAAGCATTATGGATATTGTAATGGGCGACAATGTCTTTAATGGCACAAACTTTCAAGACTGGGATATGAATCTCAGAATTGTTCTGGGATCCGAGAAGTTACTCTACACTATAGAGCAGCCTTTTGGGCCTAAGCCCCGAGCTGATCAGTTGCTTGAGCTTAGAGCTTTGGAAGACTTATAGCGTTGACAACGCGACTACTCAATCGGTAATGCTTGCTGCTATGACTCCGCAATTCCGTCGTCAAAACAAGGGATTGGATCCCTATGAGATGATGTCGAAGTTGCATGATCTTCACTGATCTAATCTTAGATCACAAAGATATGAGTTATAGAAGAAGCTCTTCTGCGCTCGCATGTCAGAGGGTACGTCTGTTGAGCACCATGTGTCATAGATGATTGCTGACATTGATCAGCTTAGATAGATGGGCATCTTCTTTGAGGCTGAGACTTCAGTAGATTTGATCATACAGTCTCTACCCGACACTAGGAGTGGGTTCATCATGAACTACAATATGTTGAACCACGACCAAACTCTTGGAGAGTTGATGTCCACTCTGCGAGAAGCATAAAAAGAGGTCCTTAAGGGCAAGAAGCGTGAGGCGAACTTTGCTTCAACATCTCAGACTCCAAGGGCTTGGTCCAAGGCGAATTGAGGTGTTAAGAAGAAGAAGCATAAGAAGAAGGGCAAGGCCAAATCGTCAAAGGGTTCTGGGAAACCTAACGACAAATCCTAAGATGTATGTCTGCAGTGCGGCAAGCGGGGTCACTGGAAGCGTGACTGTCGCGAGTACAAGGCACACATGAAGGAAATCAAAACGGGCAAGGCACCGGCTTCAGGTATGTTTGTTATAGAAATAAACATGTCTACTACTAGTTTTAAAATTTGGATTTTTGATTCTGGTCGTGGTACTCATATAAGTACTGATGTGCAGGATCTGCAGATTAGCAGAAGACTGGCCTCAGGAGAGATTGACCTCCGCGTTGGAAATGAGACACGAGTCGCCGTTTTGGCCGTTGGCACTTTTGTTTTGGAACTCCCTCGGGGCATGTACTTAAACTATCAGACTGTTATTATGTACCTATTTTGACTAGGAATATTATTTCTGTATCTATGTTAGCCCAATGTGGGTATACGTTTGTATTTAGAAACATTGGGTGTTTTACGTATAAAAATGATATGGAAATTTGCACTGCTTATGTAAATAATGGTCTATATATTTTGAATATGAATCAGTCTCAAACATATAATGTAACAAATAAAAGGCTTAAAGTAAGTAACAAAGATGAAACTTACATGTGGCATTGTCGTCTGGGACACATTAACAAGACTCGCATATCCACACTTTCGAAGAGTGGGTACTTGGACGGATTTGATCCAAATTCTTATGACGTATGCGAATCTTATTTATTAGGCAAGATGCCTAAATCACCTTTTAGCGGTAAAGGTACATGTGCCACCGAACTGTTAGCCCTTGTTCATAGTGACATTTGTGGGCCCATGTCTAGCCAGGCTAGAGGTGGATATGAATACTTCGTAACCTTTACGGATGGTGCATCGCGTTATGGTTATGTGTATCTTATGAGACACAAGTCGGAAAACTTTGAGAAATTCAAAGAGTTTCGACACGAAGTAGAAAAATAGACCGGCAAAAGTATTAAGACATTACGGTCGGACCGTGGTGGTGAATACTTGAGCAATGAGTTTCTTGATTACTTGAAAGAATATGGTATTCTTTCGTAGTGGACTCCTCCCGGAACACCGCAATTAAACGGTGTGTCCGAACGGAGAAACCGAACTTTGTTAGACATGGTAAGGTCTATGATGAGTCGCACAAAGCTACCTATTTCCTTATGGGGATATGCATTGAACAGTGCAATACTTATTTTGAATAAGGTTCAGTCAAAGTCTGTTCAACAGACTCCGTATGAAATATGGACAAGAAAGAAATCGGGTTTCTCATTCCTGAAGATTTGGGGTTGCTAGGCATACGTCAAACGTTTGGAAGGTACCAAACTAGAACCCAAATCGGATAAATGCCTATTTTTAGGATATCCTAGAGAAACTAAAGGATAATACTTCTATCACCGACAAGAGAACAAAGTATTTGTTGTTCTACATGTGGTTTTCCTTGAGAAGAAATTCCTAAATGCAGTGATAAGTGGGAGGAAAGTAGAACTCGATGAAAATCGGAGTGATACTGTTCCTGGCATAGAATCCTTAACAGAACATGAACAGTCCATCAGGGACAAAACTGTACCATAATCTTCGAATACGCAAGGACCGCGTAGGTCGGAGAGAGTCAGAAATAACCTGAGAGGTATAGGTTTCTGATCTCACCTCATGTGGATATTAATCTTATTGAGGAGGATGATCCGGCTACGTAAGAGGAAGTGATACAAGGTATCGACTCCAGTTTATGGCAAGATGCCATGAATTCCGAAATGGATTCCATGTACACCACCACCAAGTTTGGACACTGGTTGATGCACCAGAAGGCGTAAAGCCTATTGGATGCAAATGGGTGTTCAAGAAGAAGACCGACATCGATGGCAATGTACAAACATACAAAGCTAGGCTTGTAATGAAAGGGTAGCGTCAACGACATGGTGTCGATTACAATGAAACTTTTTCACTTGTTGCCATAATTAAATCTATTAGGATAATACTTGCTATTGCTGCATATTTCGATAACGAGATATGGCAGTTGGACGTAAAAACCGCTTTCCTTAACGAAAACCTTTTGGAGGATGTTTATAAGCAACAGCTTGATGGTTTTGTCGTACCAAGACTTGCAAACAAGGTTTGTAAGTTAAATCGATCCATTTATGGATTGAAGCAAGCATCGCGTTCTTGGAACCAACGTTTTGATGAGATCATAAAAGAATATGATTTCGTTCAAAACGAGGATGATCCTTGTGTATATAAGAAGGTTAGTGGGAGTGTACTGACATTCATTGTCCTTTATGTTGATGATGTATTGCTTATTGGCAATGACATTCACATGTTAACATCGGTGAAAGCTTGGCTTTCATTAAAATTCTCCATGAAGGATCTGAGAGAAGCAGCCTTTATTCTAGGAATAAAGATCTACCGGATAGATCTAGAAAGCTGCTTGGACTCTCCCAGAGCACGTATATTGACAAAGTGTTGAAGAGATTCAACATGGATCAGTCCAAGAGGGGACTGTTGCCAGTGTCACATGGCGTCACTCTATCTAAGGACATGTGTCCTAAAACTCAAGATGAGAGAGACAACATGAGTCGGATACCGTTCGCCTCGACAGTCGGATCGATCATATATGTCATGATATATACGCGACCTGATGTCTCGTATGCTTTGAGCATGTGTAGTCGCTATCAGGCCGATCCAGGTGATGGTCACTGGATGGCGGTTAAGAATATCCTAAAGTATCTTAGACGAAGTAAGGATGCTTTTTTAATCTATGGAGATGGAGAACTTGAGGTAACTGGGTTTACCGATGCAAGTTTCCAAACCGATAAAGATGACTGCAAGTCACAATCCGGGTACATAATTTGTTTGAATAACGGAGCAGTAAGCTGGAAATCTTCCAAGCAAGAGACTGTTGTCGATTCAACAACAGAAGCGGAGTATATTACTGCAGCTGAAGCAGCAAAAGAGGCAGTTTGGATCTGTAAATTCCTAATTGGATTAGGAGTAGTTCCATTAGCAGCTGAGCCTGTTCCATTGTATTGTGATAATAATGGGGCTATAGCACAGGGTAAGGAACCGCGGTCTCATCAATGATCCAAGCATGTTCTTCGACGTTTCCATCTGATTCATGAGATCATACATCGTGGCGATGTGAAGATCGAGAAGGTCGCATCAGAGGATAACATTGCAGATCTGCTGACGAAATCTATTCCTCAGCAAACGTTTGAGCGATAAGTACATAGTTCAGGTATTAGATGCTTGAGTGAATGGCTCTAGGCCAAGTGGGAGATTGTTAGACAATTATGACCCATAGCGTCACTATTTGTAAAAGACATTGTGGTTTTTGTACAAATTAACTATGTAGCAATGGAAATTGCATTTTATCATTTTGTAATTTGATTACTTGAATATATAAATGATAAAAGTCCCTATGATTAGTTCCGGATTATAAGATATGAGACAATATCAATCCATAAAGGTTTAATCATTAAATATCCCTAGTCGTAGTATTATCGAGACTGGTCATCGATAATGCGGAATAGACTAGTATTGCACTTATGCGTGTTATGGAAGCGTAACAGCATAGTTCTCATATATTTAAGTATTGGATACTTATGAAAGTGTGATAGGAGGTTGTGTTTACCGATGGTACGGAAACAGCTTCGCTCTGGATAGACCCCGCGGAGTCCCATTGGTAGTATGACTATGTGTCTATGGGAATCTGCATCAGGGTAGGTGTATTTGTCTTAACCTGAGACTTGCATCGCTAGTACTTGCGACAATCAATACGCTTTGGTTTTGGTCGTCCAGGACTTTAACAGGTTCTATCTACGCCTCTTCTGGGTTTATTGAGAATCATAGTGTATTGGGTGTGATGTCAAGATGGAAGTATCACTTCAGTCATATGGAGATGATGGTCACGCAGAGATACAGAACTGGTACTCTAATTGGTTGCAACCATCGGGATAATATGACATGGTCATGATTATCCGATTAAATAGACTAGTTGCTTGTAATCCGATATATGCTTCGTACGGGGCAGACACTATTCCAGCCCCAGGCCTTGCATGTGACATCCGATACTGGATCGCTATACGCAATACTACATATACTACGCCTGATAAAGATTATATATTCCATTAAGAATATTTTTGGAAAATTGGGTAGGCACGGTGCTTTGCTAGAAGCCAACCATGTCTCGTAAATTGGTAAAAACATGGTACGAGGTACGTACGTGTTCGGATAGTCTGATGACCAGATTTACTGCCAACATATCCAGGGATCACTTGGGTCGCTTCCCGAAGATTCACCGATGACGTATGATTCGAGCATAATTAATCTGTAATTAATTACGGAGAGATTTTATCTAGGATAAAATACTATTTGAAGAGAGAGAACGATTAATTTGGAATTAATCGATAAAATAATATATTCGATATATTAAATGAAATTAGATTTCGACGCGGAATTAAAATTAGATTTTAATTCGGGCAAACGAATTAATTTAGAATTAATTCACTAGCGACGTGAATAGTAATTTTTCTTGGCATAATTATTTAATTAAATTTGATTTAATTACGTCACAACGAATAATTTGTTAATTTAGAATTAACAAACATGAGCCCGGAATGTGTTGCGGTCCACTTGGATTTTGAATCAAGTGGGGCCCACAAGTCACATCACTTGTCACTTTAGTTGATGGGTTTTGGTGAAGTTAGTGTGAAGACTTGTTCAACACACATCCAAAAGTTGATGGCTTGACTGACTAATACCAAATGTTTGGTATATGATTATTTGATTTTTGATATCAAAAATCAAGTCAACACATTCACTTCTCACTCTCATTCACGGTTTTTGTAGCAAAAACACTCTCCCAATTTTCTTTCATCTTGGCCGAAACTAGGAGGAAGAAAATAAGAAGTTTTGTTGCAAAATTTCTAAAGTGCTAGCACATACAATGAATCATCCAAGGTGATAGGGAAACCATCCCAAAAGCTTGGAATCAACTCAAAATCTTGGAGTTTGGATCTTATTCCCCAAAGTGGAGCTTGGCCGAAACTTGGAGCAAAAATTTTATATTTGACGCATCATAAATCCAATTAAAGTAAGTTTAATTCCGCCTAGTCTTTTTTGAGTATTCACATTATTTCATTGCTTATATTGATCTTGGATTGTCTTAGAGACCAACAATAACAAGGAAAATTATGGTTAAGCATTCATATAAGGTAATCAACCCTAGTCTAGGATGAACAAACCACTACAAGTTTGGGATGGATTTAGTCGCGAATATGGGTGGTTTGGTAGATTAGTAACATAGTACGGAACAAAGAAATAAGTTAGTGCGAAGCTGAGAGTGTCATAGAAAATGAATCCTCATTATTGAGCATTCTTTGAGGGCAATAATATGTGTAACTATTGGGACTATTTCGTAGCATGTGATATAGTATGATATGGAAGGCCCCACCATGTGGTTCATCTTGACCAAGTGCAAACAGCGGAGAGCAGAAAGCTAAACCAAGACTGGGGGCAACCAGTCTACCACATCGTGAATCAGGGATATAACAAGATATTGAGTCATGAGACCAGAGAGAAGACTGAGAAATCACCTGGAGAACTGGTGGAAGACCTAACCTCACGAATAGGAAATTCATTCATGCATGCATGCATACACGTAATGTATTTTTGCATTCTTTTTTGTGTTTGTTTTGTTTTGTATTCACAGGTTTAAAAGAAGAAAAAAAAAAGAGGCAAAGACAAGCTAACCAGAATCAGCAACATATGAGTAGTGGTTTTGGGAATGAATCCCAGGGTTGAGGCCCATATTAGTTTCATTTTTAGGGATGAGTCCCGGGGGCGAGGCCCGCATCAGCATCAATATCAGTTTTAGGGATGAGTCCTAGGGTTGAAGCCCGCATTGTCAGCATCAATTTCAGGAATGAATCCTAAGGCCGAGGCCCACATCAACATAGTTTTGGAATGAATCCGGGAATGAATCCCAGGGCCGAGGCCCACGTCTTCAGAATTTGGAATGAATACAGGGAATGAACCCCAGGGTCGAGGCCCACGTCATCAGAATTTGGAATGAATCCAGGGAATGAATCCTAGGGCCGAGGCCCACTCCGTCAGAATTTGGAATGAATCCAGGGAATGAATCCCAGGGCCGAGGGCCACGTCTTCAGAATTTGGAATGAATCTCAGGGCCAAGGCGCACATCTTCAGAATTTGGAATGAATCCCAGGGCCGAGGCCCATGTCGTCAGAATTTGGAATGAATCCTAGGGCCGAGGCCCACATCAGCATCAGTTTAGGGCGAGGCCCACATCAGCATCAGTTTGGGGCGAGGCCCATATTAGCATCAGTATCAGTCTTGCCGGGTATGGCACACTGGGAGCTACGCCCACATCTTTATCAGTATCAGTCTTGTCGGGTATGGCATTCTGGGGGCGAGGCCCACATTACATCAGTATCAGTCTTGCCGGGTATGGCATTCTGGGGGCGAGGCCCACATTACATCAGATCAGTTTAGCCCGGGAATGGACACGCCGAGAATGGCACGCCGGGAATGGCACTCCGAGAATGGAGATATAGTCCTGGAATGGATAAGTCCGAGAATGGACACGCCGAGAATGGCACGCTGGGAATGGAGATATAGTCCGGTAATGGACAGCTCGGGAATGAGCACGCCGAGAATGGCACTCCGGAAATGGAGCACGGTTCGGAAATGGACCATCATTACATCAGCGATGCCTCGGAAATGGGGTTTAGCATGCCGGAAATGGCACTCCGGAAATGGAGCATGGTTCGGAAATGGACCAGCATCATATCAGCGATGCCTCGGAAATGGGGTTTAGCATGCCCAAAATGGCACTCTCCGAAATGGACCACGGTTCGGAAATGGACCATCATCATATCAGCGATGCCTCGGAAATGGGGTTTAGCATGCCGAAAATGGCACTCCAGAAATGGAGCATGGTTCGGAAATGGACCATCATCATATCAGCGATGCCTCGAAAATGGGGTTTAGCATGCCAGAAATGGCACTCCGGAAATGGAGCACGATTCAGAAATGGACCATTATCTCATCACTCGCCGAAAATGGCACTCCGAAAATGGAGCACGGTTCGGAAATGGACCATCATCATATCAGCGACACCCTAGGTACGGGGTTAGCACTCAGACTACTGCGAGACCCTAGGTACGTGGTTAGCATGCCAGGTACGGCATGTGGACTATTCAGACTATTGTGGCTCTCTAGGTACGGAGACGTCACCGCGACACGCCCCTAGGTACGGGGTTAACACTCAGACATTTGTGGCTCTCTAGGTACGGAGACGTCACTGCGACACCCTAGGTACGGGGTTAGCATTCAGACATTTGTGGCACTCTAGGTATGAGACGTCACTACTGCGACACCCTAGGTACGGGGTTAGCATTCAGACATTTGTGGCACTCTAGGTACGGAGGCGTCACCGCGACAACCCTAGGTACGGGGTTAGCACTCAGACATTTGTGGCTCTCTAGGTACAGAGACGTCACCGCGACACCCTAGGTACAGGGTTAGCATTCAGACATTTGTGGCACTTTAGGTACGGAGGCGTCACCGCGACACCATAGGTACGAGGTTAGTACTCAGACATTTGTGGCTCTTTAGGTACGGAGATGTCACCGCGACACCCTAGGTACGGGGTTAGCATGCCGAGAATGGCACAACTGCGACACCCTAGGTACGGGGTTAGCACGTCGGGAATGGCACAATTGCGACGCCCTAGGTACGGGGTTTAGCACGCCAGGAATGGCATATCATCAAATCAGTTAGGGAACAAAGCCCACAGATGGTTCGGGAACAAAGCCCAGAGGTCGAGGCACCTCGCCATCACACTCAACACAACGGGAACAAAGCCCGGGGAACAAAGCCCACTCTCTACACAGTTCGGGAACAAAGCCCACATATGGTTCGGGAACAAAGCCTAGGGGTCGAAGCACCTCGCCATCACATCAGTTCAGTACGGTAGTGATTCCTAGAGATCGCAGTATCTTGCAGGGATGAACCTCAGGGGTCGCAGCACCTCACCACCAGATCAACTCAGTTCGAAGCAACAAGCAAGTCAAGCGGCAGCTGGCGAGCCAGGTAAGTGAAAATGCATTGCATGTACTTTGATAGGATTGTCATTGTCACACACTGCACAAGTCCCATCAAAGTGGGGGCGACTGTAGGCATTGCATTTTTACACATTAGCCCAATGATGAGTCTCGTATGGAGGCAACTACCTCTTTAGTCATGAAAGTCGCGGGAAACAGACGTTGGAAGGGTAAAGTTGGAAAATGGAATTTTCGTTGGATTTAACCTCATTGTTTGGCTTCGGGTTGCTTGTTGGACCTCTATTTTAAAACACACCAAACCCATTAAAACACATCTCACAAATTAAATAATTAAAACATTGAAAATACATGTCACAAACTAAATAAATCCAATTAAATTAAATAAAACACATGTCACAAATTAAAATTCATTTCCCAAATTAAAATATTCAAATTAAATTCCATAAATAACATTCCTAATTAAAATAAATCACATTCCTAATTTAATTAAATCACCTAACAATTTAAATAAATCATATCCTTAATTAAAAAGAACAAATCAAATCAATTCCCCTAATTAAAAGATTCCTTATCATATACTAAATTAAAAGATATCCCCAATTAATACACAAATCCTATTCCTTCTCCAACAAGGTAAACCTCCTCCTTGGCCTATAAAAATAACCCTTCTCACACAAACCAAACCCTGGCTGGCACATAACACCACAAATTCAAGCTACAAACACGTCACCAAGCCTCCACTCACGAACCCTCTCACACTCACACGCCCAGCCTCCACAAATCCATTGCCCTTCCACGCTCAATTCCCCCACCTACATGCTACGCCACCTGACCATTCACAACTGCCTCCACAAATTCACGCTACAAACACATCACCAAGACTCCACTTCAACAAACTTTCAACGCCACTACCATTGCTATAAGCCAAATCATGTCACACCCCCACTAACTTAAAACGCTAATTGCCATTGCCACCACCCTCAACAACGCCACCTACCATTGCCATAACCCAAATCACGTCACAACCCCACTACCTTAAAACGCCAATTCCCTTGTCACGCAGCACAGCCCCGCTACCAGCTCACGCCAAACCGCACGCATAAAAGTCCCTTGTCCATCACGCCATTTGCCCACTGCACTGCCGAGAATAGCCCCCTCCACTACCAGTAATTTGACGCAAATTTAACCCCTAAAAACAGTCCCTAAACAACCGAAACAGTGGCCTGAAAAACTGCAGCGAAACGGAGTAAAAAACAGCAACCCGAATAGCAAAACAGTGAGGAAAGACGTTGAGTTGGTGAACTAAAAGAGTAGCGGATCATTCACCCTTCCAACGGACGTGTAACGCCCTTTCCTGAGACGACAAAAGAGGTTAGACCTGAGGGCACCTTTTTACTTATCTTCTTTCGTTTTATTTTATTTATTTTAAAATATTATTGCATGAGAGTCGTTTGAAGCATGATGTGATTGTTGGATGAGCGGGATATGTGTTCCATTTTTGTGGTATATTGGATGGAAACCCGGACGTAAATTTCGTAGCCGATTCCGAATGGACGGTAGTGCGGTCTGCACTCGGGATACAACGCCGCGTACCACTTAAAGATATACATATCTCGCTCATCCAAATTTTTATTTGAGCATTTTATATTTCGTAGGTTGTTTATTTATTGTTTAAAAGGATGATTAGTTTAGTTCATTATTTAACTTTCAAAGCATGATTATGTTATTTAGGCATGTTGTTTCTTTATTCCTTATGCATGATGTTTTGTTTAGTTTATGTTAATGTTTAATTAGTTATTTGTTTATTTCGGTTTAATGGTTCAATATGCTCGTTGTGTTGCATTGCGTGTTGGTTGTTTAAAGATTTATTTTCAAGCATGCAAACTTAGATTATGAGTTAGTTAGATGAAAGCATGTTAGATCTAAGTACCCTTCGAGCATGATTATTGAGTAGATTCGGTTGATTTATTGCACAAATTATATCATCACAAGTGACATAAGTAAGGGACCATTCCGAACCCAACGGTTTGAGGTTTTCCCTTGCGAGGGGTGAGTGCGGCCTTAAATCTTTGTCTCGGTTCACACCGGGTGGCGACTCCATGTTATTTCGTACTTCCCAACTAGGCCACGAGCCTAGAACAGCGTCGCCCCGATTTCTGTTGTCTACACCACCTTTCACAAAAAGCCCCCACCCCACTGCCATAAGACGCGTACTGCTCATTCACGTGAGTGGACCACACAAAGCCCTCATCACGCCAACACTCGTTCCCCTTGCCTCATGTTAATAACCTACGCTCAGCCAGCCCATTCAACAATAAGTAAGGACCTGCTTCCCCCTGCCTCAAACACGTCACAGCCCATTAACGTACCCAGCTTACCGACCCAAAAATCTGCCAGCCGCTGCCTCACAAATTGCTACCCTTCACGCCCTTGCCTTGGTTCACGCGCAGATCCACATCATACACTCACTGCCGCAAATACCCTTGCAAATTAAGCCAACTCACTGCCCAGAACAACCCCTAAAATTGCCTAAAACAGTCACAAAACCACAACCCCAAACCAGTCCAAAAAATGCACAAACAGCCCCCGAAACTGCCGATAACAGTCCCTTAACACACCTGAAACAGTGACCAGAAAATTCACCGAAAACAACAGTGAAACTGAGGAAAAACAGTGGCCCGAACATCAAAACAGCAAGAAAAGACGTTGAGCTAGTAAATCGGAAAAGTAGCGGATCACTCACCCTTCCAACGAACGTGTAACGCCCTTTCTTGAGACGACAAGAGAGGTTAGACCTGAGGGCACCTTCTTTATTATTATCTTTCGTTTATTTTATTTATGTTAGAAATATTATCGCATGAGAGTCGTTTGAGGCATGATGTGATTGTTGGATGAGCGGGATGTGTGTTCCCTTTTTGTGGTATATCGGATGGAAACACGGACGTAAATTCCGTAGCCGAATCCGAATGGACGGTAGTGCGGTTTGTACTCGGGATACAATGCCACGTACCACTTAAGAGACACGTATTTCGTCTCATCCATACTTGTGTTTGAGCATGTTGTAGTTCGTAGGTTATTTATTTATTATTTAAAGCATGATTTAGTTTAGTTCATTATTTAATTTTCAAAGCATGATTATGTTTTTTAGACATGTTGTTTCTTTATTCTTCATGCATGATGTTTTGTTTAGTTTATGTTCATATTTAATTAGTTATTTGTTTATTTCGGTTTAATGGTTCAATATGGTCATTGTGTTACATTGCGTGTTTGTTGTTTAAAGATTTATTTTCAAGCATGCAAACTTAGATTATGAGTTAGTTAGATGAAAGCATGTTAGATCTAAGTACCCTTGAGCATGATTATTGAGTAGACTCGGTTGATTTATTGCACAAATCATATCATCACAAGTGACACAAGTAAGGGACCATTCTGAACCCAACGGTTTGAGGTCTTCCCTTGCGAGGGGTGAGTGCGGCCTTAAATCTTTGTCCGTTTCACACCAGGTGGCGACTCCATGTTATTTCGTACTCCCAATCAGGCCGCGAGCCTAGAACAGCGCGTCCCCAATTTCTGTGTCCCACAGTCTGGCGACTCCACTGGGATAGAGAATTGGCCCCGAAATAATGTCTTGTAATGTTTGTGATTTGTGCTTTAGTTATCCGTGTCTACCGTGGGTTGAAGGGGTTTAATCAAAGGCATTGTTAAGGCTAGGTGATGGTTCGGTGTCTTCCTTCATTCAATACCCTGCTATAAGGAAAAGCTGTGAAGACACAGAGACAATCACTACTCGTAGCCTACTGTGATGGACTAATTTGGAGGACTCGCTGTTTATTCCTGTCACCAAGCGATAAGAGCCTAAGGGGCTAGGGTACTTAAGAGAGCCTCGCTCCACCCTCCCTCTGGGGAATCCACAACGGGAAATCCATTTGACAGTCAGTCAAACACCATAACTTGTTGGCACGTACCTTTAGGTATAAAAAAGGTGCGCTCACTTGGTCGCTCGGACCCTTGAGTGGGGAGACCTAGTCGTGAGCATTCCTTCATCGAAGGGAGCCTTTATCTATACCCCTGTAAACCCGCGTGTGAACTGTAGTTGTTGGACTAATAGAGACTATTCCTTTATGTTTGCGTTTAGGACCATTGTCATTTGGATTCAATTGGATTTGTTGTCATGAGGTATGGGCTTGTTGGGCCATTTAAACTGGGATGAGTCTGTGCTTTATGGAAACTGGGCCAAAAGCTTCTAAAATGCCGATGGGCCATTTTGTGTTTGGGCCTCGTATCATTTGAAGTTGTTTAGCCATGTTATCGCAAAGTGTAAACTTGTTGAGCCTTTTCAATTGGGACAAGTTTGCACCGCGCAATAGTATGATTGAATGCTTTAAAATGGTAATGGGCCGACTTATATATTCCATGCATCGCACGCATCTCATGCATCTCATGCATACATGCATCATGTTAACCCCTGTGTCTTAAAAGCCATCATAGATATCCGTTGGGTTAGAGAAGAAAGAAAGATTTGTCAAAAAGAGTTTAGCAAACATGGATATCAGGAAAAGGAAGTCGAGAAATAGAAAATTTTACGGCAAGGAAAGAAAGACCATGGTGGGCAAAAAAAAAAAGAAAAAAAAGAAAAAAAGAAAAAAAAGATAAAAAAAAGATAAAAAAAGAAAAAAAAAGAAAAACGAAAAAAAAAATTGTTGATGGTTTTTAGTCCTTGACAGTTAGACATAAGTCCAATGATGAAGTCGTTTGCTTTAGGATGAAATCTCAGAAACGATAAACTTTTGATGTACTTTTATCTGATATTTTGAGTGATTGATCTATGTTAGACTCGTAAGCACTTCACTATAGGTTCTTAGCGGTGAAAACCTGAATAGTTGGCAAGGTGACTAGTTGAAGAAATTGTAGGTTGGTGAATGACCATTTGCTTAGATGTCTATCTTGATTTGCTTATGTTATGATGTGTGGTATGGTTGAAAATGAAAGAAAAGTCTCTAAAGAAAAGAATTGAACCACCTATAATCGATAAGCGTGAAGCTACCCATAGACGAGTATTAGGACCACCATGAGGAGAAATGCTACATTAAAGGGTAGGTGTGTTGAAAGAAAAAAAAAAAGAAAAAAAAGAAAAGAAAAAAAAAGAAGTTCAAAATGAAAAAAAAAAAAGAAGACAAAAAAGAAAGAAAACCATACCACATTGAGCATAGAAAAGCAACTGCAGGCATAATTGAGACATCTAGGTTGGTTTGACCCATCGACCACAATTTTTGAAACAAAATCATTGAGTTGGCTTACTTAGGGATGAATCCGTAAAGGAACCTTTGCACACACACACTTTGAGTCTGGCTTAGATCATTTATTCAAAGACTTGGATTTGAGTTGCGTTAAATGTTTTGAAGGTTCTCTGGTTTCATTACTGAGCATTCTTTGAGGACGATAATATGTGTAGCTATTGGACTATTTCGTAGCATGTGATATAGCAAGATGATAGGAAGGCCCACCATGTGGTTCGTCTTGACCAAGTACAAACAGCGGAGAGCAGAAAGGTAAATCAAGACTGGGGACGACCAGTCTACCACCCTGCGAATAAGGGAAACAACAAGATATTGAGTAATGAGACCAGAGAGAAGACTGAGCAATCACCTGGAGAACTGGTGGAAGACCTAACCCAACAAAATAGGAAATTCATGCATGCATGCATGCATACACGTAACATATTCTGCATTCCCTTTTTGTGTTTGTTTTGTTTTGTATTCACAGGTTTTGAAGAAGAAAAAGAAAAGCGGTAAAGACAAGACAATCAGAAGCAGCAACAGTACAGTCAGTTTCAGAAATGAATCAGTTTGGGGATGAGTCCCAGGGTTGAGTCCCATATCAGTCAGTTTCGGGGATGAATCCAGGGTCGAGGCCCACATCGTCAGAGTTTTGGAAATCCGAGAATGAATCTCAGGGTCGAGGCCCACATCCTCAGGGTTTTGGAGTGAATCCAGGAAGGAATCCCAGGGTTGAGTTCCATATCAATTTCAGTTTTGGGGATGAGCCCCAAGGTCGAGGCCCACATCAGCAGAGGTTTGGAATGAATCCGGGAATGAATCCCAGGGCCGAGGCCCACATCCGCAGAGGTTTGGAATGAATCCGGGAATGAATCTCAGGGCCGAGGCCCACATCAGCAGAGTTTTAGAATGAATCCCAGGGTCGAGGCCCACACCGTCAGAGTTTTGGAATGAATCCCAGGGTTGAGGCCCACATCACCAGCAATTTCAGGATCCCAGGGTTGAGGCCCACATCGCCAACAGTTCCCAAGAATGAATCCTAGGGCCGAGGCCCACGCTGTGAAAGTTTTAGAATGAATCCAGGAATGAATCATAGGGCGAAGCCTACATTATTATCAGCATCAGTTTTGCCGGGTATGGCACTCTGGGGGCGAGACCCACATTATCATCAGCATCAATAGCAGGCTTGCCGGGTATGGCATTCTGGAGGCGAGACCGACATTGGTTCAGTATTAGTTCTGCCGGGTATGGCATTCTGGGGGCGAGACCCATATTGGTTCAGTATTAGTTCTGCCGGGTATGGCATTCTGGGGGCGAGGCCCACATTGGTTCAGTATTAGTTCTGCCGAGTATGGCATTCTGGGGGCGAGGCCCACATTGGTTCAGTATTAGTTCTGCCGGGTATGGCATTCTGGGGGCAAGGCCCACATTGGTTCAGTATCAGTTCTGCCGGGTATGGCATTCTGGGGGTGAGGCCCACATTGGTTCAGTATCAGTTCTGCCAGGTACGGCACTCTGGATATAGAGATATCAGATCAGTTCTGCCAGGTACGGCACTCTGGATATAGAGATATCAGATCAGTTTTGCCAGGTACGACACTCCGAGTATGGAGATATCAGATCAGTTTTGCCAGGTACGGCACTCCGGGGATGGAGATATTACAGTAGCACTCCGGGTATGGAAACACAGCATCAGTTTTGTCGGGTATGACACTCTGGGAATAAAGCCCACATTCAGTATAGTTCGAGAATTACCAAGCCGAGAATGGCAATCCGAGAAATGGAGCAGAGTTCGAGAATGAACAAGCCGAGAATGACACTCCGAGAATGGAAACACAGTTCGGGATGAACAAGCCGGGAATGGCACTCCGAGAATGGAGCAGGGTTCGGGAATGAACAAAGCCGGGAATGGCACTCCGAGAATGGAGCAAGGTTTGGGAATGGACCATATCACAGTAATGGTTCGGGAATGGACCACATCACAGTAACGGTTCGGGAATGGACCACCTCATACAGTAACGGTTTGGGAATGGACCACCTCACACAGTAACGGTTCGGGAATGGAACACCTCACATCATGGTTCGAGAACGAACCATCACATTATCAGTA
>SKCR01051948.1:0-30774 GCA_019454045.1 Zanthoxylum bungeanum | reverse complement strand
TCTAAAACTGGTTCTTGAGGTATGTAGTTCTGGTTTTCTGTGAATTGTCTCATTTGATTTGTCATCCTCTGAATGAATGCTGATTGTCTCTGAATACTTTCCAATTGTTTCTGGCTTGTTTCAAGCATTGTATCCAACTTTTCTTTTTGTTTCTTGAACATATCTTCGAGCATATGTAGCAACTGATCTTCCTCTGATGGTTCTGGTTGTTGATGAAGATCATAGGTAGATGGTGGATGAGATGGAAAATATGACGGTTCTTCGTACCTTGAATGATTTTGATAATTTTGCCACCCTGGATGGTAGTTGTATTCGCAATAATCTCTATGGTGGTTACCATTACATATGTCACATCTCCCCATTGCGTTCTGTTGAGCAAATGTGGTATTGCTTAGTTCTGGCATCCAGTGATAATTGTTGGGCTGGACAACATGCCTCAGAAAACCGGACTGTTGCTCCCAAATTTGGGGTGTATTTTCTAGTAAAGCTCGTGATCTCTCAATCTCCCAATAAAGTTCCATTTTTTCAATCACCTGAAAACAGAAGAAAGAAATAAAAATTACAGATAAAAATAAAGAAAATTAGATACAAGTAAATTAGATAGCTTCAAAATTAACAACTCAAGAAATATAAGTCCCCGGCAACGGCGCCAAAAACTTGACCGGCGTAAACACACACGTATAACGCAAGCGCACGTATCGTTCAAGTAGTATAAAAATATTGATCCCACGAGGACTTAATTCCCACTGTTGTTATTAATTATTGAATCTATTTATTTACAAATATCTAATTAATAGAGAAGAGAATGATTGTTTGATTGATTGAATGTGGTTTTGCACAATAAATAAATAAATAAAAAGATAAAAGAAAATACTAAGGAAAATAACAAAAGACACAAAGATCTAGGGTTGTAATTTCTTTTAATATCATTTTAAAGATGAAGTGGTTATCTTAAAGTTGGGTAATATATTGATAACACACACGTATAACGCAGGGGCGTTTTGACGAAGTGCAGTTTTGGAATTTCCAGTTTTGCGCATCTGTCGTATTTTGGGCATAACATTTGACTCGGATATCAGATTGAGCTGATTCAAGTTCCGAATTAAAGAAGACTCAAAGATCTACAACTTTTAAAAGAAAATATTTTCTAATTCTGAAGATTGCATGACCGAAATTGATGAACTAGCCAGACGTGTGTAGTGTGTAATTATTAAAGTCACTTTCAATCATTTTCAAAGCAAAAAAATAAATTAATAAATAAATAATAAAAATTATCAAATCATCACCAAACATGATAAGAGATTAGTGGAGCAATTAATAATGGATTTGGTGGAGCAATTAGTGGATCAATTAGTGGAGTAATTAATAATTGATTTGGTGGATGATTTGATGGAGGCAAAATTTTGCCTATAAATACCAAGCCATTTCATTTGTAAAATTCATACTTTCTTCTAAGGAAATTCCTTAAGAATAAATAAGAAGATTGTATCTAGTTTGTTTATTTTCAGTTTTTAGTAATTAATTTTCGCTTTCGCACCATCTTTTCTTACTTTTCAGTTTTTACTTTCCGCAATTTACTTTTACGCACAAACATTTTCTTTATTTACTTTTTCAGTTTTTATTTTTCAAGCAATGAGGGGGTAATTCCCCCTTGTTGGGGTGAAATGTAAAACTTTTATTATTGCTATTTAGATTAATCTCCCTTAATTATAATATATAAACTATTTAAAACCTGACTTAATGAGGATACCGCTATATTGGCCGGTTGGTAATTAATTATAAATTGGTTTTAATCTGACTAAGTATGGATACCGCCTGGTTGGTCGGTTGGTAATTAATTATTAATTTGACTTAATCAGGATACCGCCTATATGGCTGGTTGGTAATTATCACGCAAAGTTAATATATTATATTAAGGGAGATATCTAAAATAGTAGTAATAAAAGTTGATCCTCTAACCCCAACATTTTCTTTTATTGTACTTTTACTTTATTTACTTTTAGCAATTTACTTTCAATAATTTTCTTTTGATTTTTTTTTACTTTTTACTTTTTACTTTTTACTTTTCACTTTTTTTTACTTTTCCAGCAATTTACTTTTCAGTATTTAATTTTCAGTATTTACTTTATGTCTTTTATTTTATTTAAGTTTTTACTAGTCCTAGTTATGTGTTAGTTATCTGAGGTTGTGATGAATTCTAATATCACCGGTTTATAAGGGATTATTTTATAGTTTGGGTAATTTAAAGGTTTACTTATTAAGTCTTAAGCTTAATGCTTATTGTTGTCTGATCACCAATAAGATTGATGTGATAAATCTAAAATGAACTAGACATAGGGATTTTAGGTTTCAGCCTTAGACTTAATAGCCCACGATCTTCCTTGAGGATAGATAACCCTTTAATAGATTTCCTTACAGGATAGACATATACCTTTCGGGCGGGGGTAACCATAATTGGAACTTAAACTTAATGAATCCAGATAATTTGGTTGACATAGACATATGGTTCAATTGGGTTAAACTGGGTATTTGCGTCTGACCATCGACAGAGGCTTTTGCATAATTTAGTGTTCCAGGTTAGTAAACTGATTTATTACACAAACATAAAATAATCACTTCATCTTTTAAAAGATATTAGAATGATTCACAACCCTAGATCTTTGTGTCTTTGTTATTTTTCCTTAGTATTTTCTTTTGTCTTTTTATTTATTTAGCAAATCTACAATCAACCAAATCAATCAAACAATCATTCTCTTCTCCCTCAATTAGATATCTGTAAATAAATAGATTCAATAATTAATAACAACAGTAGGAATTAACTCCTCATGGGATCGATATTTTTATACTACTTGAACGATACGTGCGCTTGCGTTATACGTGTGTGTTTACGCCGGTCAAGTTTTTTGGTGGATGAGATGGAAAATATGACGGTTCTTCGTACCTTGAATGATGAACTTTTTGATGTGTTTTAAAAGATGAAGTGATTATTTTATGTTCATGTATAACAATTAATTATTGAATCTATTTATTTACAAATATCTAATTAAATAGAGAAGAGAATGATTGTTTGATTGATTGAATGTGGTTTTGCACAATAAATAAATAAATAAAAAGATAAAAGAAAATACTAAGGAAAATAACAAAAGACACAAAGATCTAGGGTTGTAATTTCTTTTAATATCATTTTAAAGATGAAGTGGTTATCTTACAGTTGGGTAATATATTGATTTATTAACCTGGAAAACTAAATTATGTGTAAGCCTCTGTCGATGGTCAGACACAAATACCCAGTATAACCCAATTGAACCATATGTCTATGTCAACCAAATTACCTGGATTCATTAAGATTAAGTTCCAATTATGGCTACCCCCGCCTGACAGGTATATTCCTATCCAGTAAGGAAATATATTAAAGGGTTATCTATCCTCAAGGAAGATCGTGGGCTATTGAGTCTAAGTCTGAAACCTAAAATCCCTATGTCTAGTTCATTTTAGATTTACCAGATCAATTTTATTAATCGCCAATTAATGAAAAAGCATTAAGATTAATACTCAATAAATAAATCTTTATATTACCCAAACTATAATTTAACCCCTTATAAACCGGTGATATTAAAAGTCATCACAACCCTAGATAAATAATTTAGTTACAACACATAACTAGGGCTAGTAAAAACTTGAAAATAAAAGACATAAAGTAAAAATGCGGTAAAGTAAATACTGAAAAGTAAATTACAATAAAATAAAATGCTAAGGTAAAAGGAATTACTTTTACTACTACTAATTTAGATATCTCCCATAATATAATATATAAACTTGTGATAACATTACCAACCAGCCATATAGGCGGTAACCTGATTAAGTCAAATTAAGTCCAACCGGCCATTAAGGCGGTAAAAAGATTTGTCCATGAACCTACCATATAGGCGGTAAGAAAGTTTAATTACCAACCGACCAATCTGGCGGTATCCTTGATTAGTCAGGTTAAAACCAGATTAAAATGAATTACCAACCGACCAATATAGCGGTATCCTTTTTAAGTCAATATTTTAAATAGTGAATATATTATATTTAAGGGAGATTAATCTAAATAGCAATAGTAAAAGAATTACCTTTCACCATAGCTGCGGAAGTTACCTCCTCATTACTGAAAAGTAAAAACTGAAAAATTAAAGAAAGAAAAGTACTGTGCGTAAAAGTAAATTGCGGAAAGTAAAAACTGAAAAGTAAAGAAAAGAAAGTGCGAAACTGAAAATTAATTACTGAAAACTAAAACTGCACTTCGTCAAAACGCCATTTCAAGTTTCCAATCTCCAAAATTAATATATCAAGTCCAATAATTGCCCTTATTTGACCCATATTTCATCCTAAATGATTTCATTGAGACCCGAGATTATTTTATCTGCAAAATAAACTAAAACACATCAAAAAGTTCATCAAACCCGAGAAACTAAATAAAATATTAAGTTAAAGGGGCGGTAAATATTGATATATTTTCCGCTCATCACACCCCCAAACCTAACATTTTGCTAGTACTCGAGCAAAACAACAAAATAAAAATAAAAATAACTAAGCCACTTTCGTATGGATCACGGTTGCATTTAGCATATGCAACAAGCCTTTAAACCCCTAGGTGTCCCTAGTGGACGAGTTGTAGTCTCGTGAGGGTTTACAGCAATGATACCCACAAACATTTTACAAAAGTAAACAGGTAATAAAACTAATGCACACAAAAGCAAAAAGACAAGCGAAAAGAGAATAAAAATGTTAGTGACTAATCAGGTGAAACTTTTACTCCAAGTTACTAGTTGTTTTGTTTCATTCTAAATTACTAAATAAGTAAACTCTCCGATTATTTTTACCATTCTCCATATACACAGCCAACAAAATATTAAACAACTCATTTTTGCCCACAACAATCATAAGTGTAGTTGATAAGAGAGTAATATTTTTGTCCTAAAGTTCTATCAGATTTCACATCTTTTTGCAGCCATGGAATAACTTTTCTGATTTTTTCTTTGATTTTTTTTTTATTTTTTTTATTTATATACAATATCTTTCATCTATATAGCGAGTGTTGGGTCGGTGGCTCCCAAACCAGTTGGCTTTAGGGCACCAGGTGTTAAGACACCCCTACGGACTTAATTACCCAGACTTCAGATATATATATATTTTTTGTAGCATCTTTGATCCATGTAACGAGCTTTGGGCCAGTGACTCCCAAACCAGTTGGCTTTAGGGCACTAGGTGTTAAGACACCCTTACAGACTTAATAACTCGGATCTCAGACGTTTTTTTTTTTTTTTTTTTTTTTTACTCCATTGCTTTTTTTTGAGATGCTTTCTCCAATTAAATTAGAGCACTGAATATTACAAACTTTTCAATTTAAGCTCACGACCGTATGTTACTATGCATTTTGATTATATCTGTCAATTGAGCATATAAAGATTCATTTTAGTCAGTTTTATGGAGAATTCACAAATTAAATAATTTAAAATGAAATAAACAAAAATTAACTTGTTTCGAAATAGGTTTGAGATACGTATCAGGAGTGGAAACTTCTTACTCAGCTATCTTTTACCAATTTCACCTTTTTAGTCAAAAAAAAACACAAAAACGCAAAATATTTTTGTAATTTTTGAAAATTTTTCAAATTTTTTTTTTGTATTTTTCGAAAAATTTTGGACTAAAAAATAAAAATAACACACAAACTAAAAAAAAAAAAAAAAAAACAAGGTACTGATCAACTAATATCTTAAGGAATAATCACACACGTATAACGCAAGCGCACGTATCGTTCAAGTAGTATAAAAAGTATCGATCCCACGAGGACTTAAAATCTTTTTGTTATTAATTTATGGGGCCAACTGATCACCAGTATCTAACAGGTTGTTTGATTGATTGATTTGAAATGACGATGATTCTAAATTTAAAATAAGTAAATAAAATTGCTTAAAAGTAGGTTGAGAAAAATCCAAATTTATAAAAACTATCCAGGGTTGTGATTAATTCCAATATTATTTAGAAGATGAAGTGGTTATCTTAAAGTTGGGTAATATATTGATTTATTAACCTGGAACACTAATTTATGTAAAAGCCTCTTCCGATGGTCAATTTCTAATACCTAGTATAATCCAATTGAATCATATGTCTATGTCAACCAAATTACCTAGATTCATTAAGATTAAGTTCCAATTATGGCTACCCCCCCGCCCGACAGGTATATTCCTATCCTGTAAGGAAATCTATTAAAAGGGTTATCTATCCTCAAGGAAGATCATGGGCTATTAAGTCTAAGGCTGAAACCTAAAATTCCTTTGTCAAGTTTATTTTAGATTTACCACATCAATCTTATTAGTGGCCAATTAACAAGACGCATTAAGCTTAAGACTTAATAAATAAATCTTTAAATTACCCAACCTATAATCTAACCCCTTATAAACCGGTTATATTGAAATTCATCACAACCCTAGATACTAACTTAGTTACAATACATAGCTATGGCTAATGAAAACTTAAAAGACATAAAATAAAAATGCTAAAAAGTAACTGCGAGAAAGTAAAAGCGGGAAAGTAAATGAAAATAAACTGCCAAGATAAAAGGAATTACTTTTACTAATTACTAACTTAGATATCTCCCTTAGTATAACATAATCACTTGTGAGATTAAACCAACCGACCATATAGGCGGTACCCTGATTAAGTCAAGTTAAGTCCGACCAGCCATAAAGGCGGTAAAATTTGTCCATGAACCTGCCATGTAGGCGATAAAGAAATAACCAGCCATAAAGGCGGAACCAAAATTAAATTACCAACCGACCAATCTGGCGGTATCCTTGCTTAGTCAGGTTTAACAGTTTAAATTAAATAGCCCACCGACCAATATAGCGGTATTCATTTTAAGTCAAATTTTAGAATAGTGAATATGTTGTGTCTAAGGGAGATTAATCTA
Organism: Zanthoxylum bungeanum; assembly: GCA_019454045.1. Classification (NCBI taxonomy): domain Eukaryota; kingdom Viridiplantae; phylum Streptophyta; class Magnoliopsida; order Sapindales; family Rutaceae; genus Zanthoxylum; species Zanthoxylum bungeanum. Next base: position 23,822 of record SKCR01051948.1, on the reverse strand, counting down.
AGATAGTAACAGTAAAAGAATTATCTTTCACCTCGGCAGAGGGAAGTTACCTCCTCATGGTTGAAAAATAAAAACTGAAAAAGTAAAGAAAGGAAAGTGTTATGCGTAAAAGTAAATTACGGAAAGTAAAACTGAAAAGTAAAGAAAAGAAAGTGCGAAAGTGAAAATTAATTACTGAAAACTAAAAATAAACAAACTAGATACAACCTTTTTATTTTGAAAAGTACTGTGTGTAAAAGTAAATTGCGGAAAGTAAAAACTGAAAAGTAAAGAAAAGAAAGTACGAAAGCGGAAATTAATTACTGAAAAACTAGAAATAAAAAAATTAGATACAATCTTTTTAGTATCTTAGGAATTCCTTAGAAGAAAGTATGATTTTACAAATGAAATGGCTTGGTATTTATAGGCAAAATTTTGCCTCCATCAATCATCCACCAAATCAATATTAATTACTCCACTAATTGCTCCACTAATTGCTCCACCAAATCCATTATTAATGCTCCACTAATCTCTTATCATGTTTGGTGATGATTTGATAATTTTTATTATTTATTTATTAATTTTTTTTTTGCTTTGAAAATGATTGAAAGTGACTTTAATAATTACACATAACACACGTCTGGATAGTTCATCAATTTCGGTCATGAAATCTTCAGAATTAGAATATATTTTCTCTTTAAAAGTTGTAGATCTTTGAGTCTTTTTTAATCTGGAACTTGAATCAGCTCAATCCGATATCTGAGTAAAAAGTTATACCCAAAATACGACAGATGCGCAAAACTGGAATTTCCAAAACTGCACTTCGTCAAAACGCCCTTTCAAGTTTCCAATCTCCAAAATTAATATATCAAGTCCAATAATTACCCTTATTTGACCCATATTTCATCCTAATGATTTCATTGAGACCCGATATTATTTTATCTGCAAAATAAACTAAAACACATCAAAAAGTTCATCAACCCGAGAAACTAAATAAATATTAAGTTAAAGGGGCGATAAATATTGATATATTTTCCGCTCATCATATTCCTAAGAGAATACCTATATGCAGTGGCAAGTGGGAAGAAAGTAAAACTCGATGAAAAATCAGAGTAATACTATTTCAGGCACCGATTCCTAAATGGAATAGAAATAGTTCATCAATGATGAAACTATACCAATATTCTTTGAATACACAAGAACCACGTAAGTCGGAGAGAGTCAGAAAAAAACCTGGGGTATGGGATTCTGATCTCACCTCATAAAGATGTCAATCTTATTGAGGAAAACAAACTGACTACTTATGAGGAAGTGATACAAGGTATCGACTCCCTATTATGGCAAAGTGCCATGAAGTATGAAATGGATTCCATGTATATCAATCAAGTTTGGATACTAGTTGATGTACCACAAGGCATTGGGCCTATTGGTACTATATAAGTCTTCAAGGAAGACATACATGGAAGGCAACATACCAATGTACTAAGCTAGGCTTGTAGAAAAAAGGTATCATTATCAACATTGTGTCGATTACGATGAAACCTTTTATTTGTTGCCACGATAAATCCATTTGGATAATGCTTGCTGATGCCGCATGTTTCATTCATGAAATATGGCAGCTGAACGGAAAAATCACTTTCCTTAAACGGAAACATTTTGGAGGATGTTTTCAACATCCTGACGGTTTTGTCGTACCAAAACTAGCAAACAAGGTTTGCAGGTTATTCGATCCGCATATGGATTGAAGCAAGCATTGGGTTCTTGGAAATATCATTTTGATGTAATAATAATGGTATATGATTTAATTCAAAACGAAAATGATTCTTGTGTATATAAGGAGGTTAGTGGGAGTACACTAATAGTGAATGTCCTAAATAATGATAATATTTCATTTCTTGGAAATGATATTCCCATAATACAATAGGCGAAAGCTTGGCTTTCATGAAAATTCTCCGTAGAATTCTTGGGAGAAACAAACTTTATTCTAGGAATAAGGATCTACTGAGATAAATCTAAAAGTTATTAACACTCTCCGAGAACTCGTAAATTGATAAATGTACGCGACCTGGTGTCTCATACGCTTTGAGCATATGGAGTCACAATCAGGCCAATCCAAGTGATTGTCGCTGGATTGAAGTTAAGAACATCCTTGAGTATTTTAGAGAACTAAGGATGATGTCTTATACTATGGAGAAGGAGAACTTGAAGTGACTGGGATCACTGTTGAAAGTTTCCAAACCGATTAAAACGATTATAAGTCGTAACAACGGTACTATACAGTTTGAATAACGGAACAGTGAGCTGGAAATCTTCCAAGCAAGATACTGTTACCGAATAAACAATAAAAATTGATTATTGCTGCAGCTGAGGCAGCAATAGAAGCCATTTGGGTCGATAATAAATCTAATTAGATTAGATATAGTTCTGTTCTCAGCGGAGCTAGGCTACAGCACAGGCTAAAGAATTAATGGTCTCATCAACGATCCAGATATATACTTCGAAAATTATTCTGATTCGTTCGGATCATACATCGTGGCGATGTGATGATCGTATAAATCGCATTAGATGATAATCATGTAAATCCGCTGACGAAAACCTTTCCTCAGTAGAAGTTTGAGCAAATCGTACATAGTTCGGGTGTAGGACACTTGAGTGACTGGCTATAGGCCAAGTGGGAGATTGTTGGACAGTTATGATGCATAGCGTCAATATCTGTACAGATCATGGTGTTGTTGTACAAATTAACTATGTGACAAAGGAAATTGATCTTTTATCATTTATGATTAGATCACCAAGATATATAAATGATGAAAGTGTAGGAAACGCTTTCCTCTCGCAGCGGAAGCGATTAGGCACACAGATCGACCTTAAATTTTTTTCCGTCTTCCCTTCCTTAAAGCCGAATGGAACCAGCACTTATACTTAAGTTTTGCTTCTGTTTTGGACAAGATCTCAGCCCCGGAATGCGCGTGAAACAGTCCCCGAACAGCCCCTGAACTGCAGTGAATTATTGGACTGTTTTACACCCCGTTACACACGCGAACTGCACCCAAACCAACCCCTGATTTGTGTGACCTGCTGTAGCGTTTTAGGTCTGATTTTTCCACTAAAAAAAATCCTAACTCATCCCCAAAAAGTCCCCAAGGTGTTCGCACAACCCGAATTAAAACAAATCAAAACCGAGCCCTGATTCTAACAAGTGAAGTGCGGCAATGAGGTATTATTGTTCCTCAATGCCGTGACTTACAAGAATAAAGAAGAAGATGATTTGTTCAACGCCACAAGATCTTCCGAGCAATAAATCGTTACCAACGGAAAGTATTGTGGGCTACACACTCAAACAAATCCCTAAAAGTTTTAGAGATTAAATCACACACTAATAATATTTTTCTTATTCTTGTTTTCCAAATTGTTTCTCAACTTTTGAGAGAATTAAGAAGAAGAAGAAGGTGGCTAGGGTTTTGGAATGAGAGCTCTATTCAAAAGAAAATCAAGTTTTCATTTTATACTTAGGTCAATTTTGTTTCTCTCAAACAAAACAACCAATCCCCTCCCTAAGGTAGAATTCAGCCAATGCTAGGATTTTTGGATTAAATTTTGTTTCCAAAATAAACAAATCATATTCCTTATACACCAAGGAATTCGGCCAAGGCTAGGATTTTTTGATTAAATTTTGTTTCCAAAATAAACAAATCATATTCCTTATACATCAAGGAATTCAGCCATGCCCTTATTTCTTCATTAATTTTGTAACAATATTATTTACTTTCCATAAAGTCAATATATGTTACAAATTAAATATATGATTAATATTTTGAAAGTCATTACTTCCAAAATTAAATCAAGTGTTTCCAAAACCCATAATATAGAAATTACAATCTTAGCCTTATTAAATTATATCATATATATAATTCAATATTTTATATATAATAATTATCATATAATTATTAATACCATACATTAACTTTTAATGTATAGTTTCAAGTGTGACATAATTAATATTATTAATCATATTAATAATATTTATACTTTTGTGAGTATATAATTAGACTATCCAATTATATTAAATCCGCTATAGTAAATCGAGCTAGCACGAGGACCAAATGGACCTACGGTTCCGAGCTCCAATAATCTCGAAATATTAATTAAGCTCTTAATTAGATATTCCGAATTATTAACTCCGGGTTATTCCACTAAAAATTCGAAGTTGCACTCTCGTTGCCGCAAATGAAATATTAAGTCGAACTAAGTCGTTGTCCATCGATATAGTCATTACATACGAATTGATCCTTCACGTGTTTCTTGTAATTAGAGTCGGATGATAATGTCCATTATACCCTTCTAATTATTTTTACCTTAAGTACCATTGATTCTCTAATGAACGATTTATTCATAACTATTATGAATATTAATCTTTCTGTTCGTAATAGAAAGACTTGAGCGCTCAAATCGTTCAAGTACCGAATCAACCCTTAAGAAAGATACTCATCTACTTCTCACAAGAAGGAGTGAACTCCATGTCTATGTAAAACGTTCCCAGCTACAAAACAAACTGTGCCCCCAAATTACGTAGCTATTGGTCGGAACTGCTACATCAACCTCACCTTTGTAAATCAAAGGACACAGCCTGCCATGCAGGAGTTCGTAGTACACTCAAGATTAAGATCAATCCATATATGACCATCAAGTAGATTGAAATGACTTTCTTTGCTTAACGGATATTATAAGAATGTCATTTCTATCTGGGTCCAGTCCTATATGATCGCATCATACAAGGTGCCTCCATTCTCATGTCTCTACATGGACGATCCGGATTAAGATCGCCATACAAATATAGAATGGACTGCAGTTATAGAAAAACCACAAACAAAGTACATGCTTTGTTTGCTCTCTATGGACTATTTAAGATTACTAACTTCAGACTTAAATCCTCTGGTGTATTACACTCACACACTAAGTCTGAAGGTACATAAGTAATCTACGGTATTTACGAAGATATATAATATGCGAAAAACAAAAAATTTGATAAATGAATAATGAATCGTTTTATTTCAAAACATATAAAACTGTTTACATCACATGTAGCTCTAGGGCATACATCCCAACAGAAAGGTCCATATGATTAGTTCCGGATCGAGTTGATATGAGACAATATCGATCCATAAAGATTTAATCATTAAATATCCCTAGTCGTAGTATTATCGAGACTGGACATCGATAATGCGGAATAGACTAGTATTACACTTGTGCGAATTGTGAGGGCATAACGGTATAGTTCTCATATATTTGGGTATATGATACTCATGCAAGTGTAATAAGAGGTTGTGTTTACCGATGGTACGGAAACAGCTTCTCTCTGGATAGACCCATCAGAATTCCATTGGTAGTATGACTATGTGTCTATGGAAGTCCGAATCAGGGTAGGTGTATTTGGTCTTAACCTGAGACTTGCACCGCTAATACTTGCGACAATCAATATACTTTTGTTTTGGTCGTCCAGGGCTTTAACCGGTTTTATGTACGCCTCTTTTGGGTATATTGAGAATCGTAGTGTATTGGGTGTGATGTCGTGATGGAAGTATCACTCCAGTCATAGTGGAGATGATGATCACGTAGGATACGGAACTGGTTCTCTTATGTACTGCAGTCATCGGGATAAAATGACTAGGTCATGTTTATCCGATTATAGAGACTAGTTACCAGAGATCCGATATTTGCTTCGTACGGGGCAGACACAATTCCAGCCCCAGGCCTAGCATGTGACATCTGATACTGGATCGAAATACGCAATACTACATTTACTACGCCTGATATAGATCACTTATTCCTGTGAGGATATTTCTGGAGAATTGGGTAGGCATAGCGCTTTGTTAGAAGCTAACCTTGTCTTGTAAATCGGTACAAATGTAGTACTAGGTACGTACATGTTCGGATAGTCCAACAACCGGATTTACTGCCAACATATCCGGGGATCTCATGGGCCACTTCCCGAAGATTCACCGATGACGTTGACTCGCACTTTATTAATCTGAGATTAATTAGATGAGAGATAAAATTAATCTGGGATTATATACGGAGATATTTTATCTTGGATAAAATATCAGTTAAAGAGAGAACAATTAATTTGGAATTAATCAATAAAATAATATATTCGATATATTATAAGAAATTGGATTTCCACGCGGAATTAAAATTATATTTTAATTCGGGCGAACGAGTTAATTTAGAATTAATTCGTTAGCGATGTGAATAGTAATTTTGCTAGGCATAATTATTTAATTACGTCGCAACAGAAAATTCGTTAATTTGGAATTAGCGAACCCGAGCCCGAGAGTGTTGCGGGTGCACTCGCATTTAGAATTCAAGTGCGGCCACAAGTCACATCAAGCATCAAATCATTTGTCGCTTTGATTGATGTGATGTCTAGTCACTTTGAGTGATTTGACAACTTTTCATGAGTGATTGATGGTGGTGGTTGAAGGCTTTAATGCCTTCTACCAAATTTGGGTAAATGAATTTTGAATTTTATTTTTGTGTATTAGATACACAAATCTCCAACCACCAACAAAATACACACTCTCTCTCACGGCCTCAGGGCATTTTTCTTCCAAAATTCACTGGAATTGCCGAGAATGAAGAGGAAGAAATTAGGAAGTTTTGCCGCAAAATTTCCGGAGTACTAGCACGCTTTAAGGGTCTTGCGAAGGTGATAGGGAAACCCACCCGTGAGCATGGAATTACAACACAAAGCTTGGAGCTTGGTGGATCATCCATGGCCGAAATTTGGAGGACACAAAACAGCCCACTGCCGTGAGCTTCATGGAGGAGGAAAATAATTTCTTGTGTTCGTCGCATCGCTCAACCGATCATTGTAAGTATTCCGCAACTTCTTTGAGTATTCGCACATGGTTTCATTTCTTATTTGATCCCGCGACCTTAGAGAAACCCAACAATTATATGACGAACATGTCTGAACTTAGAGAGTCCAAATATGAAGTGTACTCGTTGAGAACTTGGGTAGCCAAATATTTTTTATAAAATATAATATTGGATATTATAATTATCAACTAAGATAATCAATTGTTATTGGATAATATTGATTAGTTACTTTGACCTAATTGGATTAATTAGATTAATTCAATAATTACAAAAGGGCTTAATTGTAAATCATAATTATCTCTACCATTTGAAAACATTATGGTAATTGTAAGTATGTAATAATATGTGGTTTTGGCTTGATTTAATTGGATTAAATCAAGGTGGCAAACATTTAACTAATCCATTTCCTAATCTTTGGCTTGATTTAATTGTATTAAATTAAAGTGGGAGACAATGTAGATTAGTCACACCTAATTATACATATTTGGACAAATTAGATTAAGCCCACTTAAAAGTTGATTACAACTTTTATTAATTAAAAATTGCCTAAGTTTTGCTATAATAGCAAGCTTTAGGAAGGTTTTAATTACAAGTTCAAATACAAGCATAAGAAAATTCTTGAGAGATTACCCTAAGTTAGAGAAGTGTTTAGAGAAGCTTGTGAGGTCTCTACAACATTTCATCTAGGAAAAATCAAGATTGGATCTTGAAGTGAAGCTTGGAAGCATTGGAAACAAAATTGGATCTTGAAGTCAAGCTTGCACAACTTGGAGGTTCTTCAACAATTTCAACAAGGAGAAGTAGATTGGATCTTGCATCAAGCTTACTTGGTAATGTTTGATCTTCTCCAAAGCTATGTGTAGGACACAGAAATCGGCGACACTTTCCCGAGCTCGTGGCCTGGTCGGGTGTACGGAGTAGCCCTCGGGGACTAAACCGGAGAGATAACATGGAGTCACCACCTGGTGTGAACCAGGAAAATGATTTAAGGCCGCACTCACCCCCCACAAGGGAAGACCTCAAACCGTTGTGTTCGGAATGGTCCCTTACTTATGCCACTTCTAATGAAAGGATTTGTGCAATAATCTAACCAAGCCTAAACAATATATATTTCCAAGGATAATTTACTCCTAAGTTCGTATGTATAAAATAAATCATCATAAAGGCAAACATACGATATCACATAATAATCTCATGAACATGTTGAATTATCAAACACGAAAATTGAATAACAACCTAAACATAAACATAAATTGAACGCCTATTGCGAAAGAAGATAACCAAATCATGCATAGAGGAATAACACACTAACGGCTGAATCATGCTTAAGAAACAAGTAACATACTAACGACCTAATCATGCTTGAACACAATCTCACGAACACATCAAATAGATAAATACGGGAATACAAATAGATGATAACAGTAAAAATGTCAATAATGGAATGATATGATTAATTACACAATGCAAGAGAAATCACCCGAGAAGCAATCATGCATGAAATGTGATGAAAAGGAATCGGTTCAGTGTATGTGCATTCATGTAGCGTTTGAAAACACGTTCGAACGGTAAATAGAAAGTTCTCGTTCGTATAACGTTTGAGAACGCGTACGAACAAGACAAGACCTGATGCATGATAAAATAAAAAGCATGAGCGTTCGAGTATCGTTCGTAAATGCATTCGAACGGTAAACAGAAGGATCGTGTTCGTATAGTGTTCGAGAACGCATTCGAACGAGACAAGACCTGATGAAACAAAATGCATGCGCGTTCGAGTAGCGTTCCTAAATGCATTTGAATGGGAAATAGAAGGTTTGCGTTCGTATAGCGTTCGAGAATGCATTCAAACGGGACAAGACCTGATGCATGATAGACGACACAAACACATATATAGATAAGCAATATAGGACCCCGCGTGCCCGATTGAACATATTTCCCATTCAATCAGGTGTACCTCGTCCGGCGCGGTAAAACATCATGGTAAATGTAGCCTTTAGTCATTTTCCCTCGAATAGAGGACCTTTAATCCACCCTAGTTAGCCCATGCGCATTATATTACTATGCATACAAATGAATAAGTCAATGATGTGGAACTCCGTATGTTCGATTAAATATATCTCACATTCAATCAAACATACTTCGTCTGGCGCGACAAAACATCATGGTAAAGGTAGTCTTTAGGGATTTTCCCTCGAATAGAGGATCTTTAATCCACCCTAGTTAGCCCATGCGCACTAGAATGCGATACATGCGTAAATAGAACAATAATATGCACAAAGTCAATGACATAATAAAAGACGCGGAAAAACATCGTGGTAAACGTAGTCTTTAGTCATTTTCCCTCGAATAGAGGACCTTTAATCCACCCTGGTTAGCCCATACGCATTATATTACTATGTATACAAATGAATAAGACAATGATGTGGAACTCTGTATGTCCGATTAAACATATCTCACATTCAATCAAACATACTTCGTCTGGCGCGACAAAACATCATGGTAAATGTAGTCTTTAGGCATTTTCCATCGAATAGAGGACCTTTAATCCACCCTAGTTAGCCCATGCACACTAGAATGCAATACATGCGTAAATAGAACAATGATATGCACAAAGTCAATGACATAATAAAGGGCGCAGAAAAACATCGTGGTAAATGTAGCCTTTAGGCATTTTCCCTCGAATAGAGGACCTTTAATCCATCCTAGTTAGCCCATGCGCATTATATTACTATGCATACAAATGAATAAGACAATGATGTGGAACTCTGTATGTCTTATTAAACATATCTAACATTCAATCAAACATACTTTGCCGGCGCGGTAAAACATCGTGGTAAATGTAGCCTTTAATAGAGGATCTTTAATCCACCCTAGTTTGCCAATGCGCACCGCATCATCAATACACAAACAAATAACGTACAGAAAGTAAATGGCAGAATGTAAGATGCAAATAATAGACAGACAAGATAAAAAAAGTGAAACATGTGTCGTTTGCTCAAGTGGTACGTGGATTTTTCTCCTAAGTACAGACCGCACTACCGTCTATTCGGATTCGGCTACGGAATTTACGTCTGGGTTTCCATCTGATATACCATAAGAGATGACACATATTCCGTTCATTCAAGGGCCACAACATATATCAAGAAACGACTCTCATGCGAAGAAAATAAAAAAATAATCAAAGATGAATGAAAATAAATAAGGAAGGTACCTTCAGGTCTAACCTCTTTAGTGGTTCAACATTTTCCTTCGCTGTTTCGCTGTTTGGGCTGTTATTTTTACTCCGTTCTGTGGTGTTTTTATTTGCGGTATTGGTTTACTATTTTACGTTGAATTGAGTGCAGTTTGGGGCTGTTTTCCGGACAGTTTTGGTGAGATTTTGGGACTATTTATTGAGTGATTATAGGGCTGTTCGGGGACTGGTTCTGCGGGCAGTTTGTGGGGACAAATAATTTATGTACATTAGTGGAGTCTTTATTGTTTGTGTGGTGTGCCGTATGTGTGAGGTGGCTGTGAAGAGTGGGACGTCTGGTTTGTAAGTGACGTATGTGCATGTGTTTCGTGGAGAGCAGTCTCGACTGGTTGAGGGTTTCTTTATTGTTGGCTTATTGGTGTGGCGTCTTTGATGTCTTATATCTCGTGCCTTTTTGTCTGTTAGTTAGTTTAGGGAGAAGGCCGAGTGTGTGATCTGTTTGTGGCTTTAGGGTTTGTCCATTGCGTGGTTGATGTAGGAATGCTAATTTCATTGCTTATGTCTGGTCGGTAAAGGCTGTTTGCTTGTGATATGTCTCGGCTAAGTGGGGACGTGAAGAGAGATGAGAGTTGTATGCGTTGAAGGTTTGTTTTTTGTTTGCTTGTGATGGATTCGGTGGCTGATAGGTGGTCGTTTATGGAGCTTAGGTCTAGTGACGGAGAGTTTGATTGCTGGCTTCGTGTACGTGGATTGTAGTGAGAGAGATGAGAGGCTATTTAGGGTTTATTTTATATTTTGAGATGAATGAGGGTGTAGGGGAGTGCTTAGGTTTTTGTTTTGTCAGTTGGTTGTTGATTGAGGTGGCTTAGGGTTGGCCGAGAGAGAGATGAGAGTGATCAGTGGAGGTGTTTAAGATTAGGGTTATTCTGTTGTGGATTGCCGTGAATAGTGAGCTAGGTGTTGGACAATTATGACCCATAGCATAACTATTTGTACAGATCAAGGTGATGTTATACAAATTAACTATGTGATAAAGGAAATTGCTCTTTTATCATTTGTAATTAGATTACCAAGATGTATAAATGATAAAAGGTCCATATGATTAGTTCCAGATTGAGATGATATGAGTTAGTATCAATCCACGAAGGTTTAATCATTAAATATCCCTAGTCGTAGTATTATCGAGATTGGACATCGATAATGCGGAATAGACTAGTATTACACTTGTGCGCGTTTTGGGAGCATAACGACATAGTTCTCATATATTTGGGTATAGGATACTCATGCAAGTGAAATATGAGGTTTTGTTTACAGATGGTACGGAAACAGCTTCGCTCTGGATAGACCCCTCGGAATTCCATTGGTAGTATGACTATGTGTCTATGGAAGTCCGAATCAGGGTATGTGTATTTGGTCTTAACCTGAGACTTGCACCGCTAATACATGCGACAATCAATATACTTTGGTTTTGGTCATCCAGGGCTTTAGCAGGTTCTGTGTACGCCTCTTCTGGGTATATTGAGAATCGTAGTGTATTGGGTATGATGTCGAGATGAAAATATCACTCCAGTCATAGTGGAGATGATGATCACGTAGGATACGGAACGGGTGCTCTTATGTACTACAGTCATCATGATAATATGACTAGGTCATGATTATCCGATATATAGACTAGTTACCAGAGAACCGATATGTGCTTCGCACGAGGCAGACACAATTCCAGCCCCAAGCCTAGCATGTGACATCCGATATTGGATCGAAATACGCAATACTACGTATACTATGCCTGATATAGATCACATATTCCAGTAAGAATATTTCTGGAGAATTGGGTAGGCACGGTGCTTTGCTAGAAGCCAACCATGTCTTGTAAATCGGTAAAAACGTAGTACTAGGTACGTACGTGTTCGGATAGTCCGACGACCGGATTTACTGCCAACATATCCGGGGATCTCATGGGTCGCTTCACGAAGATTCACCGATGACGTATGACTCGCACTTTATTAATATAGGATTAATTATAAGAGAGAGAAAATTAATCTAGGATTATTTACGGAGATATTTTATCTAGGATAAAATATTAATAAAAGAGAGAGAACGATTAATTTTGAATTAATCGATAAAATAATATATTCCATATATTATACGAAATTAGATTTCGACGCGGAATTAAAATTAGATTTTAATTCGGGCGAACGAGTTAATTTAGAATTAATCCGTTAGCGATGTGAATAGTAATTTTGCTAGGCATAATAATTTAATTGAATTTGATTTAATTACGTCGCAACTGTAAATTCGTTAATCGGAATTAGCGAACCCGAGCCCAGGAGTGTTTGCGGGCGCACTCGCTTTTCGAATTCAAGTACGGCCCACAAGTCACATCAAGCGTCAAATCATTAGTCACTTTGATTGATGTGATGTCAAGTCACTTTGAGTGATTGACAACATGTCACTATTGATTGATGGAAGTGGTTGGAAAGCATTAATTGCTTTTTGTCTCCAAAATTGTATTTGACTTTTGGAAAGGCTTTTACAATTTTTTGTGTATTAGATACACAAACCAACACACAACACATCTCTATCTTTATCTCATCTCTTTGCATTCAGCCAAGAGGCCATTTCTCTTCATTTTGTTTTTTAAAACCGAGAGCACTAAGAAAGAAAATGGAAGATTTGTGGCAAATATTGCCAATGCTAGCACATGAAGAGTCATCCAAGGTGATAGGAAACCCACCCGTGGGCATGGAATCACAACACAAAGCTTGGAGCTTGGAGATCCATCCACGGATCTTGACCGAAAATGGAGGGGCATAATTTTGGGCCATTGCCGAGTGCTAAAGGACCCAAGAAAAAGTTATGTTGTTCCTCGCATCGCATAACTGATCAATGTAAGTATGATTCCTCCATATTTCATTGTTGTATTAGCACATGATTTCTTGCTTGAATTGATCCTTGGGACTAATTAGAAACCCAACAATGGTATCTAGAGCCATTTTGAGCATGAAATTGAATTTAGGGTAAATTTGGGCAAAATTGATTTGAGCATGTTTGAGTGAAATTGATTGTTTGGATATGCTTAAATTATGATAACATATTTTTATGCATTTTCAAACAATTGGGCCCAAAACCATTTCCATAAAGTCCATTATGTCATCGTGATTGTTCTCTCTCTTCACCAGGCGGATCAATCAAGGTCAGTCCCAACGCGCTCAAAGGAATCCTATCGAAACGGATCTGGGCAATGACTGGTCTACACCTTTCGTTTTAAAATTCACCTAGTCTAAAACATCCGCAAACCAATTAACTCTAGCCAAAAATCACCGCCAACTCCTTTGCCTTGACCTAAAACCCCCGCAAGTCCACACACCACTAAACCCACTAACCAAAGGCCACACGCCTAACCAAGGCCCACACATGCCCAAGCCCACTTGAAACACATCCAAATTAATAAAATGCATATTTAACACATGGGGAATTAAATAAAATCTAAAAATCATATACCAAATTAAAATAAATATCAGATCAAATCATGCCTAATTAAAATCAATCAAGTATATTATATTCCTAACTAAACAAATCTCATGCCTAAACAAAACAAATTAAATATATCATATTCCTAATCTAACCAAATCTTGTCTCCAATCAAATAATAGGTTTTCCTTGTATGACACTAATTGGTCTCCTTCCTATTCAAGCACATGGAAACCCTAGCCTTTGTTTATAAAAGAAACCAAATTCCAACGCTTCCCCACTCTCATTCACGAAAAAAACTAAAACTAAAAATAAACCCTAAAAATTCTCAAGGCTTCGCTCTCTCTTCACCCTCTCGTACAAACCAAAAATTACCTCACGCACAAACTGCACTCATATAGCCACACGTCATCAGCCCCTCCCTTGAATGCACCACAAACACGTTGAAATCACAAGCTATTCACGCGTAAAGAAACCCAAAAGCCTTCCCTCCAACACGTCCTCACTCCCTCTCCACGTCGCATAGCTTCACGCACACACTTGACAAACCTTAAACGCCACATGCCCTTTGCTCTCACCCCTCACACCCAGCGCAGCCACACGCACTGACCAAGTACATTCACACCACTGACCAGCCCACCTATACACCACTCACAGCCAACTTCATGTAGCCTGCCTTCATCACGTACGCTACACTCAAAGCCTCCCTCAAAGCCACACAACACGCAAATAACACACCTCTTTCATAGCCGCAAATAGCCCCTGAAACTATCCAGAAACTGTCCCAAAACTGCACCAAAAAACTGTCAAGAAACCCCCTCAAAAATCACAAAAATCGCAGCCCTTAAGCCTCTAAAACCGACACCAAAATAGTCTCTAAATTGCTTCAAAACAGTGACAATAAAATATAGCAAAAATAGTAGCAAAAACAGCAGTGAAATGTAGGAAAATAGTAGCCCGAGCAGTGAAAACAGCAAGGAAAGACGCAAACCAGTGAACCAGAAAAGTTGCGGAGGTTTAGTCCTTCTGATCACCGTGTAACGCGAGTCCGAGAGTCGACGTAAAAGGTTAGACCTGGGGGCACTTTTTACATCTATTTTCATTCATATTTTTATTGTTTATTATTTGCATGAGTATTGTGGAATGACGTGTGTTGTGGCCCTTGAATAAAATGGAAAATGTGTCACCTCTTGTGGTATATAGGATGGAAACCCAGACGTAAACTCTGCAGCCGAATCCGAATGGACGGTAGTGCGGTCTGTACTTGGGATACAACTCCACGTACCATTTGAGCAAACGGCACATATTTTGATTTATTTTGTTTTGTTAGTTTATTATCCCTTATTTAATTTCTGCATGTTATTTGTCTATGTAATGATGAGATAAAGCGCATGGGCTTAGTAAGTTGGATTAAAGGTCCTCTATTTCGAGGGGTTAAAATCCTTTACCACGATTCTTTGCCGCGCCGGATGATGTATATTTGGTTGAATGTAAGATGTGTTCAATCGGGTATACGAAGTCCGATATTGTTGACTTTATTTTTTTATATGCATTAAGTTATTAGCGCATGGGCTTAGTAAGTCGGATTAAAGGTCCTCCATTTTGAGGGGTTAAAATCCTTTACCACGATACTTTGCCGCGCCCGATGATGTATATTTGGTTGAATATAAGATTTGTTCAGTCGGGGATACGAAGTCCAATATTGTTGTCTTTACTTTTATATGCATTATGATGTGATGCGCATGAGCTTAGTAAGTTGGATTAAATGTCCTCTATTTGGAGGGATAAAAAGCCTACGGTCTATCTTTACCACGATACTTCACTGCGCCTTTTATTTCGTTATTTTCTTTTCTTTGTATATCATCTTCTTGCATAATCATGAATCATGTTGCATCACGCATGGGTAAATCAAGTTGGATTAAAGGCCCTCCACTTTGAGGGATAGAATGCCTACGGGCTACATTTGCCACGATGTTTTGCCACGCAGGACAAAGTGCATTCGATTGAATGTGAGATACGTTCATTCGGACACTTGAAGTCCTATATATATGTGGGCATATTTCGCATCTCTTTTCTTTCACTTCCATTATTTATCTTTCAAATCGCATCATGGCACGTTTATTTTGATGTACAATTGCCTCTTTGGTTATTTCTTTGCATTATATAAAAAAGGTGCGCTCACTTGGTCGCTCGGACCCTTGAGTGAGGAGACCTAGTTGTGGGTAATCCTTCGTCAGCGAGAGCCTTTGTCCACACCCCCGTAAAATCGCATGTGAACCTTAGTCGTAGAACTAATAAGAATTATTTACTTGTGCTTGTGTTTGGGAACATGGTCGTTTCGATCCATTCAGACCTTTTGTCATGCGGTATGGGCTTGTTGGGCCATTTAAACTGGGACAAGAATATATCTTATGATGATTGGGCCAAAAGCTTATAAAACACAAATGGGCCATTATATGCTTGTGTTTCGGAACATTGTCGTTTGGATCCATCCGGACCTTTTGTCATGAGGTATGGGCTTGTTGGGCCATTTAAACTGGGACAAGAACATATCTTATGATGATTGGGCTAAAAAGCTTCTAAAACGCCAATGAGCCATTATATGTTTCTGTTTAGGAACATTATCATTTGGATACGGTTGGACTTCTTGCCATGAGATGTGAACTTGTTGGGCCATTTAAACTGGGACGAGTTCACTCCTATGACAGTTAGCCCAAAAGCTTATAAAATGATGATGGGCCGATTTGTGTGAAAATTTTAATGAGTTGATATATTCCTTGTATCACATGCATCTCATTCATCTCATGCATACATATATCATGTTAACACCCTATATGTCTATAAAAGACATCACAGATTCCCGTTGGGTTAGGGAAGAGGAAAGACTCACTAAAAGACCGATAACAGATACGAATACATCCGATAATGAGGTATCCCAGATATATCAGTTGGAAAACAGTCTCGCCAAAATTACTGAAGAGTTGCAAGCTTTGACCACTGTTGTGGCTGGTATGGCTGTACCCCGTGCTGGGGGAAGTTATGAGAATGTGAGGCGTGAGGAGCCTCCGAATGGGTTGGGGATGATATCCCCACTTTTGATGACGAAATGGCAGAGTATGCAACATGCATAGTGATTGGGTCTCAGGTAGAATTTCAGAAGATTCGGGATCAGGATGAAACCGTTACCCGCAAAATGGGGGGTAAACATGAAGAGTTGTTGGATTATGAGGCGATGACTTTCGAAGAACAGTTTCCAGCTCAATTCAAGATGCCTGATATGGCCAAGTTTAATGGGAATGGGGACCCGAGGGTCCATCTCCGGCAATATGTCTCCGTAATGAGTTTAGTAGGCCTGTCACAACGCCAAGTTCCGAAAATGTTTGGGATATCACTTGAGGGGGCACCCGTAGTGTGGTACCATAGCCTTGAAAGAAAGGTTAAGGAATATTGGATGGAATTGGCATACGCCTTTCTGAAATAGTATGTTACAGACTTAGAGATTGACTTGTCGCTCTGCGACTTGGAGAATACCAAGCAGAAGCCGGAAGAGAACTTCAAGGAGTATGTAGATCGCTGGAGAAGCCAGCTTCTTAAGATGCAGACTCGGCCCTCAGAGAAGGACCAAATCAAAATGATCATGAAGGGCACCAAGCCCTCTATTTATAGTATGCTGAGGAGGATGACTTCGATGATTACTGATTTTTGACAGTTGAGGGAAATTATCATCGATATTGAGGAAGAAGAAGCCGAGAATAGAAAGTTCTATAGGCAGAATAGAAGGACTTTTGGGGGGCATTATAAAACTAAGCCCGCTACTGCCGAGGTTGCTGCCATCAAGAACCGGCATTTCTCTAACCTGGGGAAGCCTTTATCTAAGGTGCTTGAGAAGTTGAAGGGACAAGGACTCCTAAAACCCTTAGAGCCTAAACCACTTCCAAATCATATACCACCCAACCTTGACCTAAGCTTGTATTGTCACTTCCATCAGAGGAGAGGCCACGAAACTGACAACTGCACCCGCCTTAGGCATGAAATCCAAAACCTCATTGATGCCATAAAATACCCGATCCTGAGAAAGAACAACCCAACACATCAGAACTCCCTACCAAATTATCACTCAGTCCCATCGCCTACCTACATGATCAACTCTGGCCTACCCGAAAGCTTCATCCTCCAAGCTCTCAACCACCCAGATTCTTTCATGAGGATAGGGGATGACAATGGTGAAGAAACATATGCCGAGGAAGAAGGCAATACTGTGGATGATGAGACTGTTCTTCCTAGCTTATTTGATCGCAATTCTATATTTTAATAAAGACATTGATTTTATCTACTTGTTCGAACCTGTTCTTAATGATAATAAAGACGTTCAATTCATTTACTTGCCTAAGTCTCTTCCTTCAACCTACAACATGAGTATGTTTGACAAAAGCATTCAACCCTGGTACTATGATACTCAGCGATGTTTAGAACACGGGGAATTCCTGAAAGAAGCAAGTAGAAGATAGGATAGCCATTCGGAAATTGGGGAATAGGGCAATAAGACTATCAGGTTTGGAAGGGAATGAGTTCACCGAGCCAATCAACATGGATAGATTGAAGTTGTATTTCGCCTGAGGAAGAAAAGGCCGAGCGATCACCAGAAGGACTGGAAGAAGACCTAACCCAACGCAATAGAAAATTCATTCATGCATGCTTGCATACACGTAACATATTTGCATCCTTTTTGTGTTTGTTCTGTTTTGTAATAATAGGTTTCAAAGGAGAAAAAGAGAAAGCGTCAAATGCAAGCCAACCAGAAGCAGCAACAATACAATGTCAGCAGTTTTCAGGAATGAATCACAGGGGCGAGGCCCATATCAGCAGTATCATTCAGGGGCCGAGGCCAATATCAGTATCAGTTGGGGGTGAGGCCCACATCTGTATCAGTCTGGGGGCGAGTCCTACGTCAGTATCAGTCAAGGGGCAAGGCCCACATCAGTAACAGTTTGAGGCGAGGCCCATATCAGTATCAGTCTGGGGGCAAGGCCAATATCAGTATCAGTTGGGGACGAGGCCCACATCAATATCAGTTTGGGGCGAGGCCCATATCAGTATTAGTATGGGGGCGAGGCCCATATCAGTATCATTTGGGGGAAAGGCCCACATCAGTATCAATTGGGGTGAGGCCCATATCAGTATCAGTTTGGGGTAGAGGCCTATATCAGTATCAGTTGGGGGCGAGGCCCACATCAGTATCAGTTGGGGGTGAGGCCCATATCAGTATCAGTTTGGGGTGAGGCCCATATCAGTATCAGTTTGGGATGATGCCCATATCAGTATCAGTTTGGGGGCGAGGCCCATGTCAGTATCAGTTGGGGGCGAGCCCACATCAGCATCAGTTTGGGAATGAGTCCAAGGGCCGAGGCCCACATCAGCATCAGTTTGGGGATGAGTCCCAGGGCCGAGGCCCACATCAACATCAGTTTGGGGATGAGTCCCAGGGCCGAGGCCCACATCAGCATCAGTTTGGGGATGAGTCCCAGGGACAAGGCCTACATCAGTATCAGTTTGGGGATGAGTCCCAAGGCCGAGGCCCACATCAGTATTAGTTTGGGGATGAGTCCCGAGGGTCGAGGACCACATCAGTATCAGTTTAGGGGCGGGGCCCACATCCGCATCAGTTTGGGGGTGAGGCCCATATCAGTATCAGTTTGGGGGCGAGGCCCACATCAGTGTCAGTTTAGGGACGAGGCCCACATCGTTATCGATTTGGGGGTGAGGCCCACATCAACATCATGCTTCCATACATACATGCATACATATCACATACATACAATTTTTGTTTTGTATTCGCAGGATTGTAGCAGCAAAGACCACCTCATCAAGTAACGGTTCAAAAATGAGCCACATTCTCGGACAGCACGGCTCAGAAATGGACCGCTACCATAATAGAGGCCGAAAATGGCGCTCCAAAATGGAGCACACATAGCAAATGCCAAAAATGGCTCTCCAAAATGGAGCACACACAGCAAATGTCGAAAATGGCATTCCAAAATGGAGCACACACAACATATGCCGAAAATGGCGTTCCAAAATGGAGCACATACAGCAAATGCCGAAAATGGCGCTCCCAAATGGAGCACACACAACAGATGCCGAAAATGGCACTCCAAAATGGAGCACACACAATAGATGTCGAAAATGGCACTCCAAAAATGGGGCACACACATCAGATGCCGAAAATGGCGCTAAAAAAATGGAGCACAGTTCGAAAATGGACCATCAGATCAACTCAGTTCGAAGTAGCAGGCAAGTCAGGTGGCAGCTGGCGAGGGCGACTGTACAAGTCCCATCAAAGTGGGGGCGACTGTAGGCACTGTATTTTTGCATATAAGTCCCGATGAGGAGTCTCACACGGAGACACTACCTTTTAAGTCGCGGAACTCACGGGAAACGGACATCGGAAGGAAAAGATGGAAATCAGTACTTTGTCGAATTTGACTCGCTTGTTTAGCTTCGGGCTCACTGGTGGACCTTCGTTTTAAAATTCACCTAGCCTAAAACATCCGTAAACCAATTAACCCCGCCTAAAATCACCGCCAACTCCTTTGCCTTGACCTAAAACCCCCGCAAGCCCACACACCACTAAACCCACCAACCAAAGGCCACACGCCCAACCAAGGCCCACACACACCCAAGCCCACTTGAAACACATCAAAATTAATAAAATGCATATTTAACACATGGGAATTAAATAAAATCTAAAAATCATATACCAAATTAAAATAAATATCAGATCAAATCATGCCTAATTAAAATCAATCAAGTATATTATATTCCTAACTAAACAAATCTCATGCCTAAACAAATTAAATATATCATATTCCTAATCTAACCAAATCTTGTCTCCAATCAAATAATAGGTTTTCCTTGTATGACACTAATTGGTCTCCTTCCTATTCAAGCACATGGAAACCCTAGCCATTTTCTATAAAAGAAACCAAATTCCAACACTTCCCCCTCTCATTCATGAAAAAACTAAAACTAAAAATAAACCCTAAAGACTCTCAAGGCTTCGCTCTCTCTTCACCCACTCGTACAAACCAAAAATTGCCTCACGCACAAACTCCACTCATATAGCCACACGTCATCTGCCTCTCCCTTAAATGCACCAGAAACACATTGAAATCACAAGCTATTCACGCATAAAGAAACCCAAAAGCCATCCCTCCAGCACGTCCTCACTCCCTCTCCACGTTGTATAGCTTCACGCACACACTTCACAAACCTTAAACGCCACCTGCCCATTGCCCTCACCTCTCACGCCCAGCGCAGCCACACGCAATGACCAAGTACATTCACGCCACTGACCAGCCCGCATATACACCACTCACAACCAGCTTCACGTAGCCTGCCTTCATGACGTACGCTACACTCAAAGCCTCCCTCAAAGCCACACAACACGCACATAACACACCTCTTTTACTGCCGTAAATAGCCCCTGAAACTATCCAGAAACTGTCCCAAAAATGCACCAAAATATTGTCCAGTAACCCCCATAAAAATCACCAAAACCGCAGCCCTTAAGCCCGTAAAACCGACACCAAAACAGTCCCTAAATTGCTTCATAATAGTGACCAGAAAATATAGTAAAAATAGCAATAAAAACAGCAGCGAAAGATTGGGAAACAGCAGCCCGAGCAGTGAAAACAGCGAGGAAAGACGCAAACCATGTTGATAATTTCTAAGGTCCCAAGATCAAATCAAGACATGAAAACATGCGTGAATACACCAATGAAGATAGCGGAATACTTACATTGATCGGTTATGTCGATTTGAAGACGAATCATGCCCAAAAACGCACTGCCTTTGTAAGCCCACTGCAGCAGTCCATGCTCACTGTCTTGGCAGTTTCGGGTCTCAAAACGAAGCTCCAAACTCCATCGGATGAGTCCCGCCTCATGGTTGAACCTCCCTACCACCTTCGCAAGACTTGTAAGTGTGCTAGCACTTGATTTCTCACCATGAGAAACCACTCTTAGCTTCCCTATTGCTCACGTTTTTCTGGTTCAAAACCAGTGAGCATTGTGCCCATTTGGGCGTGAGAGAAGAGAGCATTTGAGAGAGATGAAATGTTTTGTGTTGAATTAAAATGATTTACCAAAAATCAATTTATATTTATGCCATAATATTTATTAATTTAATAATAAAATTATGACACAAAGCATGCAATGGCTTAGAGTGTCAAACACTCAATTTCCATGCAATAACATTGAGTGCATTGTACACTATCTACATGCAATGCATTAGAATGACATGTGTCATGTGGGCCCCACACATTTCCAAATGAAAGTGGGCCCACGTGCACTCACGCGTTCGGGTTCGATATTTCCGAAATACCGAGCTTACGTCGCGACGTTAATTAAATCGAATTTAAATAAATAATTGCGCCTAGCGAATTTATTTACGTCGCTAACGAATTAATTCTAAATTAACTCGTTTGCCCGAATTAAAATCTAATTTTAATTCCGCGTCGAAATCTAATTTCGTCTAATATATCGAATATATTAATACATCGATTAATTCCGAATTAATCGTTCTCTCTCTTTAGACGACATTTTATCCCGGATAAAATATCTCCGTTATTAATCCTAGATTAATTTTCTCTCTCTCTCTCTTTATAATCCCAGATTATTCAAGAGTGCGAGTTGTGCGTCATCGGTGGATTATCGGGAAGCGACCCATGAGATCTCCGGATATATTGGCAGTAAATGCGGTCGTCGGAGTATCCGAATCACGTACGTACCAAGTACTACGTTCTACCGATTTACGAGACAAGGTCGACTCCTAGCAAAGCACCAAGTCCTCCCAAGTTCTCCGGACATATTCATTAATGAATATTAAGATCTGTATCAAGCGTAGTATACTAATGTATTGTGCATATCGGCCCAGTATCGGATAATCACGTGCTAGGGCTGGGGCTGGATAAGTGTCTGCCCCGTCCGAAACACATATCGGATGTCTGGTAACTAGTCTCTATAATCGGATATTCATGACCTGGTCATAATATCACGATTGGATGCGCATCTCTTAAGAGCACTAATACCGTATCCTGCGTGACATCATCTCCACTATGACTGGAGTGATACTTCCGTCTTGACATCACATCCAATACACTACGATTCTCAATATACCCGGCATTGGCGTACACAGAACTAGTTACAGTCCTAGACGACCTCAACTAAAGTATATCGATTGTCGTAAGCATTAGCGATGTAAGTCTCAGGTTAAGACTATACACACCTACCTTGATTTCGGCCTCCCATAGACACATATTCATAATACCAATGGGATTCCGAGGGGTCTATCCAGAGCGAAGCTGTTTCCCGTACCATCGGTGAAACACGACCTCCTATCGCACTTGCATAAGTATCCAACACTTATATATATATATGAGAACTTTGCCGTTGTGCCCTCACAACGCACACAAGTGCAATACTAGCCTATTCCGCATTATCGATGTCCAGTCTCGATAATACTACGGCTAGGGATATTTAATGATTAATCCTTCGTGGACTGATACTGTCTCATATCATCTCAATCCAGGAACTAATCATAGGGACCTCTCTTCATTTATATATCTATGGTGATCTAATCACAAATGATGAGAGTGCAATTTCCTTATTACATAGTTAATTTGCTACAACAACACAATGATCTGTGCAAATAGTGACGCTATGGGTCATATTATCCAACAATCTCCCACTTGGCACATAGCCAGTCACTCGAGTGTCTAAAACCCGAACTATGTACAATTCGCTCAAATTGCTGAGGAAAGGTTTTCGTCAGCGGATTTGCTTAATTATCGTCTGACGCGATTTACACGATCATCACATCGCCACGATGTATGATCCGAACGAATCAGATGATATAGAAGTATATATCTGGATCGTCGATGAGACCTTTAATTCCTTAGCTTGTGCTGACGCCTAGCTCAGCTGCTAACAGAACTATATCTAATCTAATTAGATTCACTTTCGACCCAAAAGACTTCTATTGCTGCCTCAGCTGCAGCAATAATCCCAATCCTTGTTTATTCGGCAACAGTTATCTTGCTAGGAAGATTTCCAGCTCACTGTCCCTGTTATTCAAACTTTATAGTACCGCAATATTTAATTGTTTGGAAACTTGTAGCAGTGATCCCAGTCACTTCAAGTTCTCCTTCTCCATAGTTTAAGACAACATCTTTAGTTCTCTCAGATACTAAGAGATGTTCTTATTGTTCAATCCAGTGACTATCACTTGGATTGACCCAATT
>SKCR01051947.1:0-30855 GCA_019454045.1 Zanthoxylum bungeanum | reverse complement strand
TAAAATACTATTTACTTGGTAATAGTAAAAGTGCCACCGATCTGTTAGCCCTATTCATGGTGAAGTAAGTTGGCCCTATCTAGCTAGGATAGATGTGAACATGAATATTCGTGACCTTAACGGATGTGACATCACGTTGTGGTTATGTGTTTCTTTTGAAGAACACAGATCGGAAACTTTAGAGTTTCGACACGAAATAGACAAACAGATCGGCTATAGTATTTTCCGCCACGGTAATACCGTAATGGAAAATACTTAAGCAGTAAGTTTCATACGTACATGAAAGAGTAATGGGATTCTTTCAGATGAGGACTCCTCTCAAGACACGTCTGTTAGACGGTGTGTCTGAACTAAAACGAATTTTGTTGGACATGATAACGTTTATCACGAGTCGCTCTGAGCTACTATTTCCTTCAACAGGATATGTATTAACAGTGCAAAACTTATTTGGAATAAGGTTCCATAGAAATCTGTTTGACAGATATCATATAGGATATGAACAGAAAGAAACGTTTTCTCATTCCTGATATTTGGGTATGCCAGGCATAACGTTTGGATGATACCAACTAAAGACCCAAATTGGATAAGTGTCAATATAAGTTATCCTAAGGGAAACCTTAAGTAAGTACTTATATATCTCACATGAGAACAATGTAATTGTTGCTCACCATGCGGTTTTTCCTGAGAGGAATACCGATATGCAGTGGTCAGTGGAGGATAGTGATACTCGATGAAAATCGGAGTAACACTGTTCAAGGCACGAAGTCCTAATGGAACACAAATAATTCATCTATGATGAATCTATACCATTAATCTTCAAATACACAAGAAACTAGTAGATCGGATAGAGTCAGAAAACAGCCTAGGGTATGGGTTTCTGATCTAACCTCATAAAGACGTCAATCTTATGGAGGTGTACATCCGACTACGTCAGAGGAAGTGATACGAGGTATCGACTCCCTATTATGGCAAAGTGCCATGAGTCCGAAATGGATTCCATGTATAACAACTATGTTTGGATACTAGTTGTTGTACCATAAGGCATTGTGCCTATGGTACGTTAAACGTCTTCAAGGAAGACATACATGGAAGGCAACATACCAACGTGCAAAGCTAAGGTTTTGACGGAAAGGTATCGTTATCAACATTATGTTAATAACGGTTCAACCTTTTACCTGTTGCCATGGTAAATCCATTTTGAAGATGCTTGTTGATAACTATATATTTCATTTATGAAATATGTCAGTTACAAATCAAAATCGCTTTCCTGAAAAGGAAACCTTTTGGAGGATGTTTACAACATCCTGACGATTTTGTATAACCGACAAACAAGGTTTGCGGGTTATTCGATCCATGTTTGGATTGAAGCAAGCATAAGGTTCTTGGAACTGTCGTTTTGAAATAATCATAATAATTTATGATTTGACTCAAAACGAAATAATTCTTGTGTATATAAGGAGGTTAGTGGGAGAGCGCACTGACAGTGAAATTCCCATAAAGCTATTGTTGAAAGCTTGGCTTTCAATAGAATTCTTCTCAGAATTCTGGGGAGTAACAACCTTTATTAGAGGAATAAAGATCTACTGGGATAGATTTGGAGTTGTTAACACTCTCTGGGATATTGTACATTTAAAATGTACTTGTATTGGTGTCTCATACGCTTCAAGCATATGGAGTCACAATCAGGTCAATCCAAGTGACAGTCACTGGATTGAAGTTAAGAACATCTGTTAGTATCTCTGAGAACTAAAGATGCTATCTTTTACTATGGAGAAGGAGAACTTGAAGTGACTGGGATCACTGCTGCAAGTTTCCAAACATTAAATACTACGGTACTATAAGTTTGAACAACGGGACAGTGAGCTGGAAATCTTCCAAGCAAGATAACTGTTGCCGAATAACAACAAATGCGGATTATTGCTGCAGCTGAGGCAGCAATAGAAGTCTTTTGGATCGAAAATAAATCTAATTAGATTAGATATAGTTCTGTTAGCAGCTGAGCTAGGCATCAGCACAGGCTAAGGAATTAAAGGTCTCATCGACGATCCAGATATATACTTCTATATCATCTGATTCGTTCGGATCATACATTGTGGCGATGTGATGATCGTATAAATCGCGTCAAACGATAAACAAACAAATCCGCGACGAAAACCTTTCCTCAGCAATTTGAGCGAACCGTACATAGTTCAGGTGTAGGACACTTGAGTGACTCGCAATGTGCCAAGTGGGAGATTGTTGGACAATTGACCCATAGCGTCACTATTTGCACAGATCATTGTGTTGTTGTAGCAAATTAACTATGTAACAAGGAAATTGCACTCTCGTCATTTGTGATTAGATCACCATAGATATATATGAAGAGGTCCCTATGATTAGTTCCTGGATTGAGATGATATGAGACTGTATCAGTCCACGAAGGATTAATCATTAAATATCCCTAGCCGTAGTATTATCGAGACTGGACATCGATAATGCGGATAGGCTAGTATTGCACTTGTGCGCGTTGTGAGGGCACAACGGCATAGTTCTCATATATATAAGTATTGGATACTTGTGCAAGTGCGATAGGAGGTCGTGTTTCACCGATGGTACGGGAAACAGCTTCGCTCTGGATAGACCCTTCGGAATCCCATTGGTATTATGACTAGGTGTCTATGGGAGGCCGAAATCAAGGTAGGTGTGTATAGTCTTAACCTGAGACTTACATCGCTAATACTTACGACAATCGGTAAACTTTGGTTTTGGTGTTGGGGATCTTAACTGGTTCTGTGTTCACCACTTCTGGGTTTATCAGAGAGTCGTAGTGTATTGGATGTGATGTCGAGACGGATATCACTCCAGTCATAATGGAGATGATGTCACGCAGGATACGGTATTAGTGCTCTTTTAGTGATGCGCATCCAATCGGGATATTATGACCAGGTCATGAATATCCGATTATAGACTAGTTACCAGACATCCGATATGTGTTTCGGACGGGGCAGACACTTATCCAGCCCCAGCCCTAGCACGTGACCATCCGATACTGGGCCAATATGCACAATACATTAGTATACTACGCTTGATACAGATCTAGATATTCTTTGATGAATATGTCCGGAGAACCTGGGAAGACTTGGTGCTTTGCTAGGAGTCGACCTTGTCTCGTAAATCGGTAGAACGTAGTACTTGGTACGTACGTGATTCGGATACTCCGACGACCGTATTTACTGCCAGATTATCCGGGGATCTCATGGGTCGCTTCCCGATAATCCACCGATGACGCACAACTCGCACTCTTGAATAATCTGGGATTATATAGAAGAGAGAGAGAAAATTAATCTAGGATTAATAACGGAGATATTTTATCCGGGATAAAATATCGTCTAAAGAGAGAGAACGATTAATTTGGAATTAATCGATGAATTAATATATTCGATATATTGAACGAAATTAGATTTCGACGCGGAATTAAAATAGATTTTAATTCGGGCAAACGAGTAATTCAGAATTAATTCGTTAGCGACGTAAATAATAATTTCGCCAGGCGTAATTATTTATTTAAATTCGATTGAATTAACGTCGCGACGCAAGCTCGGTATTTCGGAAATATCGAACCCGAACGCGTGAGTACACGTGGGCCCACTTTCATTGGGAAACGTGTGGGGCCCACATGACACATGTCAAGATATGCATTAACTTGACACATGTCATATTATGCTTATTTGACACTCTAATGCTTTGCATGGAGATTGTGTACAATGCACTCAATGGTATTGCATGGAAATGAAGTGTTTGACACTCTAAGCCTTTGCATGAATTTGTGTCATAAGTTTATTATTAATTTAAAATGAATTATGGCATAAATATAAATTGATTTTTGGTAAATCATTTTAATTACACAACACAAAACTTCTTCTCTCTCAAATGCTCTCTTCCTCTCACGCCCAAGGGGCAAAACTCACTGTTTTGGAAGCCAAAAACCGTGAGCAAGGGAAGCCAAGAGTTGGGTTTTCATGGTGAAAACCGCAAGTGCTAGCACACTACGAGTCTTGCGAAGGTGGTAGGGAGGTTCCCCCATGAGACGGGATCCATCCGACGATGATTGGAGCTCCGTTTCTTCACTTAATTTTCTGTTTTTGTAGGCAGTGGACTGCATGCAGTAGGCTTACATGGCAGTGCGTTTCTGGGCTTGAATCGTCTCCAAATCAACTCTACCGATCAATGTGAGTATTCCGCTACCTCCGTTGATGTGTTCACACATAATTTCATGTCTTGTTTGACCTTGGGACCTTATAGAAAACCAACAATGTTGTCACTTTATTAAATGACTTGATGTGAATAGTGATATATGATTGAAAAGCATTTATGTTTTGCTTTTTGATTTTTACTTTTAGAAAAGTAAAGAATTTGGTATTTGCTTTTTAAAATATATAACCAAATTCATTTTTCTTTTTTCTCTCTCAAGGAGACAACTTTCGGTCTTCTCTTTTTCCCTCTTCTCTCCTTCACACAACGTTTTGGAGCCGTTTTCTTCTTCTTCTTGTTCTGTCTCTTCTGCCGAGCAAATGGAGAAGCAAGATAACTATTTTTGTGGCAAAAATCAAGTGCTAGCACCACCTAGGGTTATATTATGGTGATAGGGAAACGAATTTGTGAGCTTGGATTTGGTTTTTGGAGCTTGAAGCTTGGAGCTTCAATGGTGGTTCATCAATGGCCGAATGAACAAGGAGGAAGAAGGCTCAAATTCGTACAGTCCACTTCATCAAGAAGCCATTGCCGAGCTTCATGGAGAGGCAAAAACGCAACTTGTTCTTCCTAGCATCAAACCCATCAATGTGAGTATGTATTCCGCCTTACTCCTTTGTGTATTCAACTCGTTTTTATGCATGTTTGTGATCCTTGGGACTTGATTGAAACTCTTACATCCTCATTTGAATGAATACTATACTCTTTCAAGTACATATGAAACTTACTGCTTAAGTATTTTCCAATACGGTCTTACCGTGGCGGCATAATACTATACCCGATCTGTTTGTCTATTTCGTGTCGAAACTCTAAAAGTTTCCGATTTGTGTTCTTCAAAAGAAACACATAACCATAACGTGATGCCACATCCGTTTTAGGGTCACGAAATATTCATGTTCACATCTAGCCTAGCTAGATATGGGCCTACTTACTTCACCATGAATAGGGCTAACAGATCGGTGGCCCTTTTACTATTACCAAGCAAATAGTATTTTAGGTACTTTACCTAATAAAGTAGATTCGCAGACCTTATTTGAATAGTCAAATCAGTCCTAGTACCCACTCTTCAAAAGTGTGGATATACGAGTCTCGTTAAATTGTGTCCTAGACAACAATGCCAGAATAAGTCTCTATTGATCAAATCAATTTGAGCTATTTATTTGTCATTTTATATGTTTGAGATTTTATTTATATTAAAAATATAAATTCTGTTATTTACATCTAATGTATTTATCTCAGTATCATCTTTATATAATAAAACACTTAGTGTTCTATAATATAAAGGTTTTATCCGCAACAGATTAAACACTGATATAGAGATAATGTCTCTAGTCAAACTAGTTACATTATAACAGTTCCTAATTTAAGTATATACCCAAAGGGTAGTTCCTAAACTTAGGTATCTACGGTCGAAACAGCGACTTTCGTCCCGTTTCCGATTCGCAGAGCAATCTGAGCTTGAAGTCAGTATCCTGCTCAAAGCAGATTCTGAACATCAATACATATATTTTATGTACCACACTAAGTATTTAAAATCTAATTTCAATACTAGCTGTGAACATAACTAAGACAAATATTTTTAAAGTTAGAGCCTCGCCCTTTCTTTAATTCCTTCGGGTCTGCCATATCCAAATGGTAGTCACTTTGGGATATGTCAATTATCCTTTCAATATTTCAGAAACCTTAGGCCAAGCCTTGGGTTCTTAGAATATCGAAACGACGTGCACCTCGTGCTACATGCCCAATTGCAAACTTTGACTTTATCTCCTCTAGAATAGTCAATTAATTTTCCAAGAATTATAAATTGCAGTTTTAATACTTCTTAAATCTAAAATTAGATTTATGACAAGTATATTAAATTAAGCATTAAAGTCATCATCACATAAATCTTCCAAAGATTTTACGCTCTACTTATTTTGCTTAATTTTGGGCTTAAGGTATTATAAGTTATTTTATCAAATAAAGTAACCTATTATTTATTCCCAATTTGAAAATTTAATCATTTAAAATATTTCAATCCCAGATTATATTTTAAATATCTAACTTTTCAATTTTATCTTGATTACAATAGTCCAACTATTTAATCAACGATTAGTGGTACTATACATATTATAATGATTATAATAGTCCAACTATATAATCAAATATAATCCAAATTAATTAACCTCAATTACATTGATTACTATAATCCAATTATAAAATCAACTGTAAACTGAAATTAATTAATTCAAATATATTGATTAATATAATCCAATTATATATAATCAAGTATAATACAGTCCAACTGTTTATTAAAACAACAATTTAAATATTAGTCCAACTAACATTTAATCTAATGACGAAATAATTTAAATGAGCGCGTATGGCGAGTAATTGAACGAGTATTGCAAATTCAATTCTTACCTCCCACTATTTTTCGTCGAGCCTGTAACCCTCTGTCGAGTACTCAGGAAACCGTGTTTCCTAGTGGGCTAGGATCCCGTTAAATATCACACAATCTTGACTTTGGCCAACAAATTGTATGATAATTAACTAGGTAGATCTCTAAGATCAATTGGATCTCATCCAACTCCTAGATCCAGTAGGTGGACATCCAAGTCCCAAACATATATCTTATATATGCCTATAAATCGAATGTATACCCTAACATTTTTCCTCGGAATCAACTAGGCCTTGGCTTTGGCACAACAAACCTAGTGATCCCAGTCAACCGCGGACCCATTGACATGGAAGCTTCGTAATCAATGTCAATGGACAAGAAGTGGTCTTGACTTTGGCCAACAAACCACAACTTGGACACGACACCGATATGGAACAAAGCTTCGTGATTAAAACACATCTTCGACGGACAAGGGCTTGACTTTGACCAACAACCCCTGCCAATCTCGGATCTTGAGTAAAAATCACTCAATGGAAGGAAAATAAACGCTTGATATTTAACGAGGGTTTTTCGCGTGCAAATTGGCTACCAATTTTAATTATCTTTGTTAAGGTCTCATCATCATACACCCTTAAACATGCATTCTAAACACATAATAAAGCGCATATGATAAAATAATAATGATATGCGGATGGATACTTTACATTGATCCTAGATCAAATCTCTCATTTTCTCTCTCCAAAGCTAGCACATGTAATTACTTCTACCGTTACACTACACTTCTAAAGAAACCTCATTTACATGGAGGGGAATAGGTGAGAAGAGAATACAAAGAAATAGGAGATAAGGCTGGACACGCAGGTCCAATTTAATAAATCAAATTTATTACAACAATTTCTAAAAATCGCCACACCCGGCTAATATCCATCCGATATACATTATTCAAACATCACAACCATGTATTCATACAAGCATGTTATCAATCAATCTAATCCAATTAATTAATCTTGATAATTAGTGATCATCCAATGTTCAAACAAAGATTTGATTTTGTTCGAGTCAAACTCGTATTGCGAACACGTACTCAAAGTACGATTTCTACTAATTAAATTAAATTACATGATTAAATCCAATTTAATACGTATTTAATTCTAATTCATTATTTAATTCCAAACTAAATATTACACTTTATAAAATAAACCTTTACGACTTAAATTCCAAATTTAATCGTTACGGGTCTCAAAGCCCGATTAATATCCAATATTAATTTAATTAAAGTTCAATGGGCTTTTAATTAATTTCTTGAGGCGTGGACTTTTGGTCAACTCGGGTCAAACCCGCAACCAAAGTCCAATCCGGGAGTTACCCCATAAGCCCATAAATTAATTTAGGCCCAATTAAACGTTAAAGGTTCATTAGTCGCATTTGGGCCTTTTGGAAGCGGTTTTGGGCCTAATTGGATCCAACCAATTTTGGCCTAAACCAACTTTGTACAACAAAGTCCATTAAACCCAATAACAACTTTGAAAGCCCAAATCCAATTTTAAGCCCAATAATTTAATTCCAAATTTTCCAAATTTTCCAATTAAATTACCTAAAGTGTATAGCATTATTAATTGCCCAAATCAAAGTTTCCAAAACATCAAATTTGTCCAATTAATCATGCTTAACATCAATTAATCATGTCCAACATAATTAAATCAAAATCAAACCCAATTTCATGCTTCAAGTGTCTCGGCCAAAGAGGGAAATTATGCCCAAATCAAATTCAATCCAATTGAACCAAATTAAACATAAATTCAACATCCCCATATGATTTGTAAGTCATCCAATGAACAAAAAAAATCAAAAAACCAAGACAATTTTAGGGATATAATTTTCGGCCATCACAAGCAAATTGGGGAAAATTGTTCCAAACACTTTTTCATCAAATTGATCTAATCAATCATCAATTAAACAACATTCAAGCATTCTAAATCATCCAATTTCATTAAACATGCTCAAAATCAAGTTTACCTAAATTTGTCATGCCCAAAATTTAGGGAAAAATGGATCCAACCAAATTTCATGAAATTGATTATGCACAACATCAATTCAACCTCATTCAAGCATACTATACTAAACAATTTAATCATTTGATGCTCAAATTGAGTTTACCCAAATTAAAGTTTTGGCCAACATTAAGCAAATTGGGGAAAATCAATCCAATTAATTTTTCATCAAATTGATTACATATAACTCTAATTTATTCATATACAAGCATTCTTAAACAAACAATTTGTTAAAATCATGCTTAAATCAAAAAGCCCCAAATTTTGCACAAGAACCCTAATTCGTTTTATGCAACCAATAGCTCAAGATACCATTGTTGAGTTTCAATCAAGTCCCAAGGATCATTTATAAGCATAAAACAATATGATGCGGAATAAACTCACATTGAACGGTTTTGTTGCGAAGAAGAACAAGATGCGTTTTCTGCCTCTCTCCATGCTCGGCAGTGGCTTCTTCAAGCAGTGGGCTGCTCGGTTTTGGCCTCCAAAGTCCCTCCAAGAATCGGCCATGTGAGACTCCATTGAAGCTCAAAGCTTCAAGCTCCAAAAATGGATTCCAAGCTCATAAATTCGTTTCCCTATCACCATAATATAACCCAAGGTGTGTGCTAGCACCACATCTTCTTCCTTGCTTCACTTTAAATTCGGTCCAACCAGAAACTTTTTGAAGCAAATCGACTTGAAGCCGTGAAGGAGATGGAGAAGAAAAGGAGAGGGAAAAGAGAGAATGCGTAAAGGTGGAAAGAGAGAGTAAAGAAAAAGAAATGTAATTAGTTTTTATAATTTCTAAAATTAATAAAAAAAACAATTACCAATTCTTTTAACTTTACATTAAATGCTAAAGTAAAAAGTAAAAAGCAAAAGTTGCTTTTTCAACTTCTACATCAATCACTCAAATCAAGTGACAAAATGTCATATCACTCAAAGTGACATTTGATTCGACGCTTGATGTGACTAGCGATTTGACGCACGATTTGACTTGCTTGCCGCACTCGAATTCGAAATGTGAATGCGCTCGCAAATAATCCCGGGCTCGAGTTCGCTAATTCCAAATTAACGAATTTTCCGTTGCGTCATAATTAAATGATTACGCCTAGCGATATCACTATTTACGTCGCTAACGAATTAATTCTAAATTAATTCGTTCGCCCGAATTAAAATCTAATTTTAATTCCGCGTCGAAATCCAATTTCTTATAATATATCGAATATATTATTTTATCGATTAATTCCAAATTAATCGTTCTCTCTCTTTAACGATATTTTATCCGAGATAAAATATCTCCGCAATTAATCCCAGATTAATTTTCTCTCTCTTCTAATTAATCACAGATTAATTAAAGTGCGAGTCATACGTCATCGGTGAATCTTCAGGAAGTGACCCATGAGATCTCCGGATATGTTGGCAGTAAATACGGTCGTCGGACTATCCGAACACGTAAGTACATCGTACTACGTTTATACCGATTTACAAGACAAGGTTGGCTTCTAGCAAAGTGCCATGCCTACCCAATTCTCCAGAAATATTCTTACAGAAATATATATATAGATCTGTATCAAGCGTAGTATACCGTAGTATTGTGTATATCGGCCCAGTATCGGATAGTCACGTGCTAGGCCTGGGGCTGGATTTGTGTCTGCCCCGTACGAAGCACATGTCGGATGTCTGGTAACTAGTCTCTATAATCGGATATACATGACCTTGTCATAATATCCCGATGGCCGCGCAGCACTTAAGAGCACTAATACCGTATCCTGCGTGACATCATCTCCAATATGACTGAAGTGATACTTCCGTCTTGACATCACACCCAATACACTACGACTCTCTGATAAACCCAGAAATGGTGTACGCAGAACCGGTTAAAGCCCTGTACCACCAAGACCAAAGTCTATCGATTATCGTAAGTATTAGCGATGTAAGTCTCAGGTTAAGACCATACACACCTACCTTGATTTCGGCCTCCCATAGACACATAGTCATAATACCAATGGGATTCCGAGGGGTCTATCCAGAGCGAAGCTGTTTCCCGTACCATCGGTGAAACACGACCTCCTATCGTACTTGCATAAGTATCCAATACTTATATATATGAGAACTATGCCGTTGTGCCCTCACAACGCGCACAAGTGCAATACTAGCCTATTCCGCATTATCGATGTCCTGTCTCGATAATACTCCGGCTAGGGATATTTAATGATTAATCCTTCGGGGATTGATACTGTCTCATATCATTCTCAATCCAGGAACTAATCATATGGACCTCTCTTCATTTATACATTTATGGTGATCTAATCACAAATGATGAGAGTGCAATTTCCTTGTCACATAGTTAATTTGTACAACAACACCGTGATCTGTACAAATAGTGACGCTATGGGTCATTTTGTCCAACAATTGAAAGAATGAGACTTCTAATGATCAAAGGTATTCCTAGTGATATTTGTTTGATAATTGAAGCACGAGTTCACTTGGCATGTGAGTCATCTGACTCTGTTATTTCATTTCTGCCTGGTTTGGGAAAAAACACCTATGCTAAGAAAAGAAGAGCTAAATGATTAGGTGTTTGTTATAAATATGCACGATGTACATGCAATACTTGTTGACATTCTTTAGGAATGATATCTGATAATCGCGAAGATAAAATAAAATTCATTATGGATGGAATGAGTAAGGAGTCTTTAGATGATATATCATTGACTCTTGAGACGCATTCCAGTAGATATGTCTATCACGCACTTCGCAATTCACATATACAGTTTTGAAGAGAAAGACAACAATTGATTATTGGGAATCTGACTTTAAAGGACCATGTTTTCCAATTTATAATAAAATTAGATGGGAAGCTTGTCCCTGACAGATAGAGGTCATTCAAGCCATTTCTACATGTATATATTATTGTTTTGATTTTTTTATCTTTACATAATTATTAGGATTTAATTTATTCCTTTTTATTTTCGCCGACAAGATCCAGACTTTTTAACTTTCATGAATTATTTAACTGTTCAGCTAATAATTGTCATTGGGCAGGCACTAGTGCTATTATTACTCACCCTTTTTTAGGATTTATAAATTCAGTTCGTCATTGCTCTCTTCAACACATCCAGATTAGAGAGAGTAAAGAAAAAATGGAAGAAACTTCAAGAAGACGAGTCATGAATCTCTGTGTTTTTTACGGAACTAGTTCTGGATCTAAGCCATAATATATTCTGGAAGCAAAAGAATTGAGTAGAGTCATGGTAGAGAGAAATATGCACTTGGTATATGGCGGTGGCAATCTTGGACTGATGGGTTATGTTTCAAAGGCCGTATAGGAAGAAGGCTGTCAAGTTTTGGGAATCATTCCAAAACCTTTAGCGGAGGCAAATCTTATCGGATAATCAAACGGAGAGGAATGCATCGTGTCAGGTATGTCCAAACGACTTTTTGAAATGATTAATCGTGCTGATGATTTTATTGCTTTTCCAGGTGGTTTGGGTACGATGTAGGAAATCTTCACAGTAGTATCTTGGGCGAACTTAAACATACACCAGAAAACATTTGGACTGTTTAATGTTGATGGAATTTTTGACTTTCTTTTTGTGTTTCTTGAAGATGCCTGGAGAAATAAGTTCCTTTCAAAACCTGTAAAAGATATGCTCTTCACTGCCAGAACAACCAGTACTTTAATTGACCAACTCTTGATGTTTGAACCAAATATTGACCCTATCCTTTCTAAGTTGAACTGGTCTGATAATGATCGTGGTAAGAAGCGTCGAATCAATCTGGATCATAAACTTTAGTTTTATTTTTAGATTTATAATTTGTTTCTTTGAGAAAGCATCTGAAAGCGAGAGAATAAAGGAAACAAATGCGTACATAAATAATTAACCATTCTTATACTAAGTAATCGGACGTCTTGCCTTAGTAAGCAGTGAATGTTCACGTCAAATGGTAAAATCCTAAGTTAAAAATAATAAAGTTTCTACTTAGTAACCGGACGTCTTGTCTCAGTAAGTAGTGATTGTTCACGTCAAATGGTAGAACTTTTAACATATGAGATCCGGGTAATTAAGTCTGTAGGAGTATCTTAACACCTAGTGCCCTAAAGCCAACTTGTTTGGGTGTCACTGGCTTAAAGATCGCTACAAGGATTGAAGATGTTAAAAAAATATCTATTGCCAAAAATGTGTGAACTCTGGTATAACTTTAGGACAAAAATATTACTCTCTTTTCAACTACACTTATGAATATTGTGGGCACAATGACTTCATTAATACCTTGTTAGTTGTATATATGGAGAATGGTAAATTTAATCGGAGAATTTACTTATTTGGTAATTTAGAAAGAAAGAAAACAATTATTAACTAGGATAAGAATTTAACTTGTTTAGTCACTAACTTGTTTATCTTTTTATTTTATTTTATGTGATTGAATGTATATTTGATTGACGTTTGTGTATATCGTCACTGTAAGCCCTCACGAGACTATAACTCATTCACTAATGACACCAATGGGTTTAAAGGCTTCTTTCATATGCTAAATGTAATCGTGATCCCGATGAAACTGACTTAGTTTAATTTTATTTTAAAGTTTTGTATTACATTTATTTTGTTGTTTTGCTCGAGGACTAGCAAAATATTAGGTTTGGGGTGTGAGGAACGGAAAATATATCAATACTATCCGCCCTTTTTACTTAATATTTTGTATAGTTTCTCGGATATTGTGAATATTTTGATGTGTTTTGTGTTATTTTATAAATAAATAAAATATCAGGAATCACTGGAATTAAATCGAGGCTAAAACGGTGAAAACGGATCAAAAATGGAAAAATGGGAAATTTACCGTTCACGCGTCGTGATGTGCAATACATCTGTGTCGCGAAGTCGCGCCAATAATTCATCTGCCGACATACATCATCACTTACGTCATAATGACTTCAGCATTGTAGCACGCTATAGACACTGTATTTTTGCATAACCACGATGATGAGCCTCATATGGAGGCACTACCTGAAAAGTTATGGAAGTTGCGAAAAACGAGTGCCGGAAGGAATGAAAACCTCCAAAATTAGCGCCTCACTGGATTCAGACTCACCAACCAACTTCGGATTCACTAAGTCAGCTTCTGCATCAAACCTTATCCACACGGCCCAAAACCCCAATGAACATCCAAAACCCCGTGCAATACTCGACCCATGAACCCATGCAATCCACACGCCCAAATCCTCTAATCCTTTGCCAAAATTAGCAAAGATTCGAAATCCCCTTCTTGCCAAACTCAACAAAGATTTGAAATCCCATCCTTACAAAATTAACAAGATTTGAGATCTCTTCATCAACATATTTATGAGTTTTTATTCCCAAAATAATTTGAGAATATATCTCCCAAATTTCCATGATTTTTTTCCCTATTTGGAGATCCATTCAAATCATTATAAAATGGAGCTCTTTTCTTCTTTTTTGGGAAGCTCTTGGACGACAATTTGAAAGAGAAAAACCCTAGCATCACCGAAAACAGAGACACAAAAAAACCAGAACCATCGAAAAACACCACCAAAACATCAAACCAGAACCACCAAAAAATAGCACCAGAACAGCAAACCATAACCACTGAAAAACCACACCAAAACAGCTTGCAATCACCAAAAAACAACCAACCAGCGCCAAAAATAATCAGCCAGAACCACCAAAAAACCGAAAACTGCCACCAAAAAACTAAAAATAAACAACCAAAAAATAGTGAAGCATTAACCAAAAAATCATGAAACAACAAACAATGAACCAGAAACAGCAAAACAGCAACCAGAAAATAGCAAAACAGTAACCAGAAACAGCGAACCAGCAACTAGAAACAGCGAACCAAGCTTCAATCCTTCTGGCGATGGCCCAACGCACTTCCGAGAAAGAAACTTAAAAGGTAAGACCTGAGGGCACCCATACCATATCTATTTTCATAAGTTCCGGAAGCTGCGTGCCTGGCTGGACATCAAATACGTCCAGCCTGGTATGCGAAGTCCTACATCAAAGACGGCCAAATTTCTGGTCATATTTTTTCTTTCTTTGGCATTTCGTTATTTTTTTTTTTTTTTATCTATTTCTTCACTTTTATTGTTGTTTTATTATTTCTCCTTTATTTTGTTTATTTTTTTCATGTTGATGATTATACGCATATGCATTGTTATATGTTTTCATGTCTATTTTCTATGTTCGTTTACATTGCATTGATGATTATGTATGTTATTATCCCTTGCAGTATATCGGATGGAAACCCAGACGTAAATTCCGTAGCCGAATCCGAATAGATGGTAGTACGGTCTGTACTTGGGATACAACTCCACATGCCACTCGGGAAATACTCATATATGCGTGATTAACCCTCTTTTTTGTTTGCTATTTATTTATTAACACTTTTCTACTTTTGATTGTTTATTATAATTTTCGTTATCGCATTTCGTATTTTTTAATTTAATATGCTTTTAGAATCATGTTATTGTGACTAATATTTTGGTTGGGTATGTTATTTCATTTTTATTCGCTTTTATGCATGAATTGCATTAAGACTTGGTTATACCATTGTGTGAACCCGTCCATTATACTGGCATAAGTAAGGGACCATTCCGAACCCAATGGTTTGAGGTATTCCCTTGCGAGGGATGAGTGTAGCCTTAAATCTTTCCCAGTTCACACTGGGTGGCGACTCCTTTATTCTCCGCTTTAGTCCCCCGTAGGCTAATCAGTACTCTATACGGGCTGCGAGCCCAACAGTGTCGTGGTCACCGAGCATCATAGGCATAGCGGTAAACCCCAATTCACTCCCACATATGGCGACTCCATTGGGGATGAAGAGTCGGCCCCAAAACAATGTGTTGTAGTGTCTGTGGCTTTGGCTTTGGTTAACCAAGTCTCATATATTTTACACTCCATTCTTACCCCCGATGGTGTCATGTATCGTAAAATCATTTTCACTAAAGATGGCGGATCGTTACGTGATGATAACCATCACTCGCTGGCACGTAACCTAGGGTATAAAAAAGGAATGCTCACTTGGTCGCTCGAACCCTTGAGTGAGGAGACCTAGTTGTGTGCAACCCTTCGCCAATGAGAGCCTTTTCCATACCCTTGTAAGCCTACATACGAACCATAGTTATGTGTCCTATAGAAGCTACCCCCATGCTTGTGTTTGGGCCAATTATCATTTTGATCCAATTGGACTTCTCGTCATAGGATACGAACTTGTTGGGCCACTTAAATTGGGATGAGTTTGTATTTTATTATGCTTGGGCCAAAATTTTTCAAAGTGATGATGGACACCATGTGTTTAGGCCCTCTATCATTTGAAGTCATTTAGCCACCTTATCGCAAAAGTGGAAACTTGTTGGGCTTTTTCAACTGGGACAAGTTTACACCTCGTGATAATCTGATTGAACGCTTTAAAATGATAACGGGCAAACTTGTATGAAAAATTTGACGTGCTTAGAAGGTCCAAACTTGTTCCGAATATGCCATATGCATGAGTTCGATATCCGCATTGGCTTTCATCTAGGAATGGTATGCCTTGTTATGGCATATTTGTATACTTTTGGATATCTCCAAGTCCATCCCCACCACAATCGTGATTACCGAGGGCCCAATTCGTCATTTCTAGACAATGGCACAATCCTCATAATAGGCTTAGTCAATATTATAAATGGGCAGTCTTTTTCTTTTATTAATGAAAATAGACTGAGGTAGCCAAGGTTCACCTCTGTAGCGTATGAGAGAATGATTTTG
Organism: Zanthoxylum bungeanum; assembly: GCA_019454045.1. NCBI lineage: Eukaryota > Viridiplantae > Streptophyta > Magnoliopsida > Sapindales > Rutaceae > Zanthoxylum > Zanthoxylum bungeanum. The sequence goes on along the minus strand of SKCR01051947.1, from coordinate 14,443 downwards.
TGTACCCCACTTTGGTGCATAAAATGAGCCATAACTAGGGCAGAAATGGACTTACCACGAGTGCGTGAGGAAAAAGGTCGGAATGGTATATGCTATTTTGATAACCACATGCATCTCATGCATACACACATCATGCTAACCCCTTGTCTTAAAAGCCATCATAGATATCCATTGGGTTAGAAAAGAAGGAAGACTTGTCAAGAAGAAGTTAGCAAGCATGGATGCTTCAGGCAGTGAAGGTTCCCACATGGATCAATTGGAAACCAACATCACCAAAATTACCGACCAACTACAAGCTTTGGCCAACGCTGTGGCCAATCTGACAGTACCCCGCACAGTGGGAACAAAAAAATAAGGAGAATGGAAGGTGTGAGGAGCCCTCGAATAGAGTGAGCGAGTAAATCTCTATTTGTTATGATGACATGGCAGAGTATGTCGCGGGAATGATAGCCGGGTCTCAAGCAGAGTTACAGAAAATCAGAGAACAAGTAGAGTCAGTTACCCGCAAGATGAAGGGAAAACATGAAGATATATTAGACTATGATGCGATGACTTTCAAAGAACAGCTGCCTCCCCAGTTTAAAATGTCTGACATGGCCAAGTTCAACGGAAACGTAGATCCTATGGTCCATCTCCAATAATATGTTTCAGTGATGAGTTCAGTGGGTTTGTCGAAGCATCAGGTGAAGAAGATGTTCGGGATGTCACTGGAAGAGGCATCCGTAGTATGGTATCATGGCCTGGAGAAAAAGGTAAGTGGTGAATGGAGGGCATTAGCGGAGGCCTTTCTGAACCAATATGTAACGGACATGGAGATAGACTTGTCGCTCCGTGACCTAGAAAACACCAAACAGAAGCTAGAAGAGACCTTCAAAGATTATGTGGATCGCTAGAGAAGCCAGCTCTTGAAGATGCAAACACGACCCTCGGAGAAGGACCAGATTAAGATGATCATTAAATGCACCAAGCCCTCCATTTATAATAAGCTAAGAAGGATGACCTCCATGATTAGTGACTTTCGACAGTTAAGAGAAACTGTCATGGATATCGAGGATGAGGAAATCGAGAACAGAAATTTTTACGACCAGAATAGAAAGACCATTGGGGGCACTTCAGGGGCCAAGCCCGCTCCTGCTGAGGTCGTCGTCATCAGAAATAGGCGCTTCTCCAATTTTGGTAGACTTTTGTCAAAGATGTTTGAAAAGCTGAAAAGGCAAAGACTCCTAAAACCCTTGAAACCTAGACCACTTCCAAACCCTGTGCCACGCCACCTCGACCTAAACCAATATTATCACTACCATCAGCAAAAAGGCCACGATACTGACAACTGTGTCTGCCTCAGGCATAAGATCCAAGACATCATTGAGATACAAAAGATATCCGACCCAGAAAAATAACAACCCAACACACACATAAACCCTCTACCCAACTACCACTCTATTCCACCACCCACCTATATGATCAACTTCGGCCTGCCCAAAAGCTTTATCCTCCAAACTCTCAACCACCAAGCTTCTTGCATGGGGATATGGGATAGCAGCAGTGAAGATGAAACAGAGCAGATGAGAGATTTCTGGGAAAACTTCTCTAGTAGTGACGAAGAGGAGGTAAAGGGGATGACTCGTAGTGGATATTTTTATAGTGATGTAACAGAGAAAGGAAAAGAAGTGCTAACAGAAGGCCGAGAGGTGATGGAGAATATGGATAACACCGAGAGGATACTGTGTTGCGTCATTTGAAGAAGACACGGGCACATGTGAGCATATGTGAGTTATTATGCGCCTTTCAATAGCACATGCATGCCATGGTGTAAGCTCTAAGCATGATAATGGTACCTGGAGATGCAAACCCAACGATGTTCGTAGGGTCGGTACAGAAAGAGGATAGGTAGATGATAATATTCTCTAAAGAATAAGTCCCGACGGAGGGGAGGAGTCACAACAAGCTGCTATTCATAAAAGCAAAAGTAAGAGGCAAGAAGACATCTTGTGTGATGGTGGATGATGGCTCATCTATCAATGTGTGTCCTTTGAAGATTCTGTAAAGGTTGGGTATGCTAACAACAGATTTAAGCCCCTCCATCATGACTATCAAAGTATATGATGATAGAAAACATAGAGTGGAAGGTACTTTCGTCACAGTAGTCAAAGTGGGCCCAATAGAAGATGAGGTTGAGTTTATAGTGCTTGATATCCAGCTACATTTGCCCTATTATTGGGGAGGCTGTGGTTTCATAGACTTGGAGGCGTGCCATCCACCTTGCACCAGGTTATTAAGTTCCTGTGTGGAGAGGAAGTCGTCACCATTAGGGCTGAAGTAGACAATATTGTGGCTTCCTTAGACATACGGCCTTTCACAAGGTTTTAAGTGGCGGAAAACTTCGAAGAATGGGTGGACCCTAAAGTGGTTAGAATCATGGAAAGAATGAAATATGAGCCGGACACAGGTTTAAGTGCTAGAAGCCAGGGAATAAGAGCACTGCCAGATTTCAAGGGACAGTCCACTAAGAGAGGATTGGGGTATGAATCTGACGGGAATGAGCTGAAGACCAAGAAAAAATGGATGAAGCTGATGGAATACTTTGTGAAAGCCACAGGGTTTAAAGGAGAGCCCGAACCCATAGAATTCAATGAGATCACAGTACCGGGATTCGAGATCTTCAAAGATGTGTTGGGCAAATAACCACAGGCCGAAGAAGTTGCAAAAGAGGAAGATAAATGGGAAGAAGAACTACTGCAGTTGGAGAATCTAACACTCAAAGAATGTGAGAAGATGGAAGAAGACAAGACTGCAAATTACGAAGATGTTTATTTTCCTGACTTATTTGATTGTAATCCTGCATCTATTAATAATAAAGACATTGATTTTGCTTACTTGTTCGAGTCTTTTCTTGTTAGTCTGCATCATAACATGCATGACATGAGCATATTTGACATTAACTCCACAAAGACAAATGCATTTAATCTTGGTACATATGAAAACCCCAAGGAAATTTCAATTGCAAGTGAGGTTACCTCTGATGAGCGGAAAGAATTAGAGAGAATATTAATAAAATATGCAAAAGTATTCGCCTGGTCCTATGAAGACATGCCAAGAGTAGACAGGGGTATTGCCCAGCACATGATACCGACTTATCCGAACATGAGGCCAGTAAAACAGAAGCTCCGAAGAATGAGGCTAGAATGGGCCGAAAAGGTTAGGGAATAAGTCAATAAGCAGATAGATGTGGGGTTCTTATAGGTGGTAAAGTACCCCGGGTGGTTAGCCAACATTGTGCCGGTACCGAATAAGGATGGAAAGGTCAGAATGTGCGTGGATTATAGGGACCTCAACAAAGCTTGCCCAAATGATGATTTTCCCATACCCCATATAGATGTGTTAGTTGATAGCACAACTTTATTTGTTATGTACTCGTTTGCGGATGGATTCTCAGGATATAACCATGTCTTCATGGCCGAAGAAGACAAGCATAAGACTGCTTTCGTCACTGAGTGGGGTACATATTGTTACAATGTGATGTCGTTTGGACTTAAGAATGTGGTAGCCACTTATCAACGAATGGCCACTATATTATTCCACGACTTGATGCATAAGGAGATTGAGGTATATGTGGATGACATAATCAGAGACGAGGGTCGGACACATAGAAGTGCTAGAGAAATTCCTTCAAATAGTCGATAAGTACAACCTCCGACTCAACCCCAAGAAATGTGTGTTTGGGGTAACATCTGGAAAGTTGTTAGGGCATACGTTAGGAATGAGATGGATAGAAGTGGACCTTAAAAAGATCAAGGAAATTACCGAGATGCCCGCATCGAAGACAGAAAAGGAAGTTAGAGCTTTTCTCGGGAAAATCTACTATATTAGTCGATTCATTACCAAGCTAACATTAGTATGTGAGCCCATCTTCAAGCTATTGAGGAAGGACCAGCCTGTGGAGTGGAATAGGAAATGTCAAGAATCTTATGACAAAATCAAAGAATACTTGGTTAAACCGCCCGTCCTGAAACCTTCAAGGCCGGGCAAACCCTTGGTGTTATATTTAGCCATAGAACCCAAAACGCTGGGGGCGATGAAGGTATAGGCAGATGAGATAGGGGTGGAACATGCAGTCTATTACCTCAGTAAGAAGATGATTCCGTATGAAAATACTAGCTAAGATGACGGAAAGTTATAAAGATTGGGCTGACAAACTACCATATGCCATGTGGGGGAATAGAAATTTGGTGAGAATGGCAACGGGAGCCACACCCTATGCTTTAGTTTACAGGATGGAGGCAGTGTCACCAGTGGAAATAGAGATACAGTCAATGCGGGTACTAGTAGAGGCATGATTGCCTAAGCGGGAATGGGCCTCGTAGACGTTCGAATAGCTAGCATTACTGGATGAGAAAAGGACAAAGGCATTTTACCACATGTAGTTATACCAGAAAAGGTTGGCCAGGGCATTCAGCAAGAATGTATGGCCCAGAAAGATCAGAGAAGGTGATTTAGTGCTCAAGCAATCGAAGCCACTGATAATGGACCCAAGGGGAAAGTTCAGGCCCAATTGGAAAAGGGCCCTACCTAGTCAAGAAGGTGATGGGGAATAGGGCAGTGAGACTGTCAGATTTGGAAGTGAACGAGTTCACCGAGCCTATCAACGTGAACAGGCTGAAACAATACTTTCCATAAAAAAAAGAAAGGATCATTGGGTTGAAAATTCGCAAAACACCGCCCTGTTGGGAAGCGGCCGCAAGTGCGCAGCGGAAAATTAAGAATTACAAAATTATGATGCCGCTATCCCTTTGCCCAAGACCCATTTGTTTTGATTATTCTACAAGCCTAGGCATGTTACTATATATTCTAAGCATAAAAACTCATAAAACATACAAAGAACATTAACCTAAACATGCTAACTATCATAAGAACTCTAATTAAAATAAAGAAAGTAAAAGACTTACTTGAACCGAAGACTCCTCTAGTCCTCCCTCCAATCTACAAGCTTTTCTCAAACTTAGCAAGCTCTTCCACGTTCCAAAAAGCCACCCAAGTGTGTGGCCTCCAAAGATGCACACACCAAAGCCAAAACTCAATGGGAAGATTACGCCCTGAGTGCACGGGTATTTTGCCCTTATTGCTAGCCTAGGAAAATACCTCAAAACTTTTAACTCGAGGTTCCTCTAGTCAGTTAGACTTAAGGATCCTCAAAATCAGTGGCTTACTCTTAAACTTTAGAGTTGCTCACTTATATAAACCCAATATATGAAAGGTTTGGTGTAAAAATTTGTAAATAATTCATTGGGTTTATATAGGTCCTCCAAAGACAACAAAATTAATTAAGAATCTGATGTGGGATAAATGCTAATTTAATCTTAGCCATTGGATCATAATTTATTGGTTTAATGAGATTATAAAACCCTAATAAGTGTTTGGGCCGAATTGGAATTCAAAACAAATAACAAATAAAAAAATTTACTATTCACATTACTATTCACATTATTATTCACGTTTTTATTTATTTATTTATTTATTCCAATTCCAAAAATGCCACTATCGTCATTCACCAATCCCTAAGCCACTATGGAACCTCATAAATGATCTGTTCAATAATTAAATACATTGAACCATTTATGAACAATTCCTACAACAATCATATATGTTGTTAAATTTATATTGTGCACTGTTAACCATTGATTTCGACTTTGTTGTGTGTGACCTTTTGGGTTCCCCTCAAGTTGGACATGAAATGAATCCTGATAATTTAATCGAACATAAATTATCCTCCTATCAGATGGTCGTTCGATTTCAATTACCAAGGTTGACATCTAGCAACATGCCAAGGCCTCTAAATGAGAAGGAAAGATATATATACCCATTCTGTATGTGATTTACATATGATACAGTCCCTCGCCTCACTGTATCCCCACCGTTTGACCTAGGGTATGGAAAGTGTCTACACATATAGTCGAATGTATGATGTTGATAGTGTCATGAATCGTGCTAACCCAAGAATCTCACATGATTTTCCGTTGCGGCCACAGTCTCAAGCACTGATCACGCATATCAACCCACGAACTGTAATATTACTCTTATAAGAAAATATTATCCGAGAGAGTGGCGATTCTCTGTTGTATCTTTACAAACTTCATGTGTTTCAATAAATGACCCAATCATACCCTTATGATCAGATCTTTTGAACCAAGGAAGTAGAATGTCAAAGTTATTTGATCCACACATAAGATTGTAAAGACCTCAAGTCTAAGGACTAGTCATACAATCGATACATGAAAGTTCTCACAGACACATTGGATAAACACTCCATGTGAAAACTTTCGACGGTTAGTTCGATGGACACTAGCAACTCATGCATCCACGTGATACAACAAGGGGATGGATCTCTGCTAGTAGCCTATGAGATCGGCTACCCCACTTAAGGGCGGATCATATCATCGTGCTAGTCTCTCCGCTTTGTGAACGCCCAGATTATTCACAAAACTATTACTAGGAACGTTTAAGAGTAATGTTTCTTATAAGGTGTGGAAGCCATCATCTTATTACTCCAAGGGTTTTATTACGATGTTTGATGATTTATATAATCTATGTAAGACACATATAATAAAGATTGCCATTTTATTAATTAATTAAAATATTACAAATACATGTACATATAGGGCATATCCCTTATAATCTCCCACTTGCACTATAGCCAACTAGTATGAATCTGGACACCATACTCTCGGGTGTGCCTATCATGCTTTTTTTGAGTCTGCCCTTTAATCAGAGAATCTGCAAGATTATCTTCTGTGGATATTTTCTCTATAATAACTTTTTTTCTCTCAACAATCTCCCTGATGAGATGAAATCGCCTGAGTACATGCTTGGATTTCTGGTGGGACCTTGGTTCTATTGATTGAGCATTGGCGCCCGTGTTGTCACAGTACATCGTGATGCCATTCTTTATCGCGCGAAGCACTTCCAGGTCTATGATGAACTTCTTTATCCAGACTGCTTCTTTAGTTGCCTCAGATGCTGCAATATACTCGGCTTCAGTGGTGGAGTCCGTTGTAGTTGACTGCTTTGAGCTTTTCCAATTGACAGCACCGCCATTCAAAGTAAACAGATATCCTGTTTGCGATCTACTGTCATCCATATCAGTTTGAAAGCTCACATCATAATAACCAATGACTTTCATCTCAGAACAATCTCTGAATGTCAAAAACACATCCTTAGTTCTTCTCAGATACTTGAGGATTTTTTTGACAGCTGCCCAGTATTGCTCACCGGGATTTTCCTGATACCTGCTCGTTATGCTAATAACATAAGAGACATCAGGTCTTGTACATATTATGGCGTACATGATCGATCATATTGCTGAAGCATAAGGGATCCTACTAATATGCTCTCTATCTGAAGGAGTATGTGGACATTGCTCCTTAGATAATTTGATTTCATGACAAGTAGGTAAATTACCTCTTTTGGAATCTTCCATTTTGAATCTTTTCAAAACTTTATCTATGTACGTAGATTGAGAAAGTCCTAACAACCTCTTAGATCAATTACGGTAGATCTTAATGCCAAGGATGTAGGCTACTTCTCCCAAATCTTTCATGGAGAAATTCTGAGATAACCATTGCTTGGTGGCTTGCATCATGGGAATATCATTCCCGATGATTAATATGTCATCGACATATAATACAAGAAATACAACAGCACTCCCACTAATTTTCCTGTAAACACAAGGCTCGTCTACATTTTTGATGAAGTCAAATTCTTTGATTGTCTCATCAAATCGTATATTCCAACTTTTGGAGGCTTGCTTGAGTCCATAAATGGATCTTTTAAGCTTGCATACTTTATTATGATCATCCTTATATGCAAACCCCTCAGGTTGTGTCATATAGACTTCCTCTACGAGGTTCCCAATAAGGAAAGCTGTTTTGACATCCATCTACAAAATCTCATAATCAAAGTGTGCAGCTAGTGCCAGTAAAATTCGAATGGACTTTATCATTGCAACAGACGAAAAGGTTTCGTCATAGTCAATTCCTTGGATTTGTCTATAACCTTTCGCCACCAACTTAGCCTTATAGGTTTGGATGTTGCCTTCTGCATCAGTTTTACGCTTGTAAATCCACTTACAGCCTATGGGTTTTATCTCTTCAGGTGCATCCACCAAGTCCTAGACTTGATTCTGATACATAGAGTCTATTTCAGATTTCATGGCCTCAAGCCACTTGACTGAATCAATGTCACGCATCAATATGGAAACCATATCTTTCAGGCTCATATCTTTTCCTACCAGACCTTCTAAGTTCATAACCTTGTGGTTGTTCCGTCGCGGCCCTTTTAAGGGGCCTCGGGTTTAGTTCTATGTTAGTTTGTTCTTCTTGTACCTCATTGAGGTCAAGTCTACTCCCACTATATTTAGTAGTGTTGCAATTTCTAAAGCAAGACCCTAAAATGAAAGAGGTAGATCCGTGTCTGGCATCATTGATCGGACTATATATAATAATGTCCGATTTCTCCTTTTGGAGACCCCATTATGCTGTGGAGTTCCCGGAGGAGTCCACTGGGAAACAATGCCATTTTCTCTCAAGTAATCTTGAAATTCGTTGCTTAAGTATTCACCACCTTGGTCAGACCTTAGTGACTTAATACTTTTATTAAGTTGGTTTTCTACTTCAGCTTTGAAGTCATTGAATTTCTCAAAGGCTTCAGATTTGTACCGCATAAGGTACACATACCTATATTGCGAGTGATCATCAATAAAGGTAATGAAGTAGAAGAATCCACCTCTAGCGGTGACTGACATTGGTCCGCATACATCAGAGTGTATGAGTTCTAATGTCTCCGATGCACGCTGTCTTTTACCTTTGAAGGGTAATTTGGCCATTTTACCAAGTAAACAAGACTCACAAGTTCCATAAGGTTCATATTTGAAGGGTCTGAAATATCCATCCTTATGTAGCTTAGTTAATCTTGTTTCATTGATATGACCTAAGCGACTGTGCCATAGAAGTGATTCATTGAGATTATTCGAGTTAACGTTGTATATATTAGAGGTTGAACATTCTTTGTTAGTTTGTAAGACAGAGATACCGTTATTCAAAATACCATCTCCATATTTTATTTCATTGAAATAAATAGAACATTCATTACAACTTATTAGGCATGAAAAGCCTTTATTACATAAAGGAGAAATTGAAATGATGTTCTTTACTAGAGAAGGTATATAAACACAATCTTCTAAGTCTAAAACTAAACCATTCGACAAAACTAATGCATAAGTCCACGTGCATAATGCAGCCAGTTTTGCTCCATTACCCATGCATAAGTCAACCTCCTATTGACGGAGTCTCCTACTATTTCTCAGGCCCTGCACATTGTTACACAAGTGAGTCTCACAACCGGTGTCAAGCACCCAAGTAGAAGGTTCAAAGTTTTAAGAATATAGTTCAATCATATATAACATATCTGAAGCATTAGGCTTCTTGGCCTCTTGGGCTTCCCTAGCTTCCTTGGCTTTCAAGGATCTGCAGTCTTTCTTCCAATGACCCTTTTTTCCACAAAAGAAACCTTTCACTTTCCCTTTTTCTTCTCCACCTTACCATTTGGCTTTAGGTGATCTAGAGCCTTGGCCTTGCCCTTATTTTTATTCGGCCTCGTGGCTTCAAGTCCGTACCCGTAAGCATGATGGAGGTTTTAAGCTCCGGTTTCAAGTCCTTCTCTGCTTGTTTTATCAGATGTGCAATTCTGCTAAAGTAGCTTCTTTATCAGACAGATGAAACTGCATAATAAAGTTAGAGAAGTCTTTTGGTAAGGACTGAAGAATTAGATCGTGACCTATCTCATGATCCATGATGAACCCGAGGTTGGCCAATTTTTCAATGTGGCCAATCATCTTAAGCACATGTCCACTAACATATCATTTCTTATACCTTGTTTGGAATAAGGCACATGACACTTGGAATCTCACGGTATGAACGGAAGTTGCATACAACTCCTTCAAGTGAAAGATGATGATTTGAGCATCCATATCTTCGTGAGTTTTCTAAAGTTCATCCTACATAGAGTCAAGCATTATGCAAACTGCTTGCTCATCATCATCGACATGTTTCTTCCAAGCATCAAATGTATTTTGGTCAGCATCTTCTGCGGGTTCAGGGGGAAATGGTCTTTCAAGAACATATAAAATCTTTTCTTGTCGTAAGACAATTTTAAGGTTTCTAAACCAGTCATTGTAGTTGTCCCCTTTGAGCTTATGCTCATCAAGGATGGAACGAAGTGATACTCTATTTTCCATTTGAATGTTTGTGAAATATTTTAACCCACCTATTAAGAGAGAATGTTAAAATTAGGAATATATTTTCATTAATGTTTCATAATAACATGAGCTTTTAATATTATGAAGTTTCTCCCACTCAATTGTTTTAAAATTTTAAGCAAATCGCATCAACCCCAATATGATGGATTTCTTGTGGGCAAGGATCCCATTATCATCATTTCATAACTCTGATTAGGACCGATCGTTATAAAATATGATAATTAGGTAGGTTTCCAACCAATTTATGATATAAATCACAATTCCTTGATCATTGGGTTGGGCAATCAAACATGCCATAGCTTATGCTAGTCCTTGTGGACACCCAATCTTTGCCACTAAGTTATAAGACCACGCCTAAGGGTCGATGCGTCTTATGACTCAGAAAAGTCAAATCATTGTCAATAGTATGATTTAGGGACAAATTGGTATTGGTCAGTCTGGTATAGCCTAGTCCTGCCAATACGGTTTAAGCCCTTTGGGTCTATACTTTACAATGGGAGGCAAATTTTAGACTTAAATTATTATTGAGGATTTTAGCAAGTTTAAGTGGATAACTGTCAAATGGATTCCTCCATTGAAAATTCCCCAGAGGGAGGGTGGAGCGAACTCTCATAAATACCCTTACCGCTTAGGCTCTTATTGCACTGGTGACAAGAATAAACAATAGATCCTCCAATTTAGTCCAACACTTTAAATATGCTTTAAAGTAAGCTTTGAGTAAATGATTATCTAGATTTCTTCACAGCTTTTCCTTTTGTCTATAAAAAGATAGTGAGTGAAGGAAGACACCAAATCATTATCTAACTGTAGTAATACCTTTTGTTAAATTAACTGTAGTTTGGACAGTTTTATTAATGTATCTTTTATAATGTCTTTTATTATAAACAAGCAATTTATATTTATTAGCCTTAAAGGCAATAAATCTCTAAGTTCATCACGAAATAATTACTTACCCAAGGATAAACAATACACTCTATATTTCCTTAGAAAGTCTCTAGATGTTTGCACCCTAAAATAATCATGCCAATTCTAATCATACATAGAATCATCAAGCATATGAGCTTTAATATGTTGGAATTATTTTAGGCATTAAATAACTTTGATTAATATTTAATTATGATATTGCATTTTATTTTAATCAAATAAATTTACTATTCATATTTTTTTACAGATGCGTGAACTTTAAATGAAATTTTACAATTCAAATCTTAACCAAATCATGCATAACTTGAGCCTAATATTACGTTCAGGGTGTTAGCTTTCCAACGAGCTTTTACACACCCAATTTCGAGTTCAAATGAGAGAGAACTAATCATAACAAAAATGGCGCGCTAATACCACTGTTGGGCAGCGGCCGCGAGTGCGCAACGGAAAATCAAGAATTACGAAATTATGATGCCGCTATCCCTTTGCCCAAGACCCATTTATTTTTATTATTCTACAAGCCTAGGCATGTTACTATATATTCTAATCATAAAAACTCATAAAACATGCAAAGAACATAACCTAAACATGCTAACTATCATAAGAACTCTAATTAAAATAAAGAAAGAAAAAGACTTACTTGAACAGAAGACTCCACCAGTCCTCCCTCTAATCTACAAGCTTTTCTCGAACTCCGCAAACTCTTCCACATTCCAAATAGCCACCTAAGTGTGTGGCATCCAAAGATGCACACACCAAAGCCAAAACTCAATGGCAAGACTACGCCTTGAGTGCACATGTATTTTTCCCTTGATGTTAGCCTAGGCAAATACCTCCAAACTTTTAACTCGAGGTTCCTCTAGTCAATTAGACTTAAGGATCCTCAAAATCACTGGCTTACTCTTTAACTTTAGAGTTGCTCACTTATATAAACCCAAGATATGAAAGGTTTGGTGCAAAAATTTGTAAAGAATTCATTGGGTTTATATAGGTGCTCCAAAGACAACAAAATTAATTAAGAATCTGATGTGGGATAAATGCTAATTTAATCTTAGCCATTGGATCTTAATTTAGTGGTTTAATGAGATTATAATGTTGGAAATAATTACCAAGCCCCAAGATCAACAAGAACAAGCAAATATATAAATACATGAATGAATTAATTGAAGTATGGCGGAATCATACTCACAATACTTGAAAATGGATGCTAAGATGATGCGAATTCCTCCCTGTGCAGTGAAGCTCTCGGCCAAGAAGAAAAGAGGGACTCCAAGTCGAGTTTGATCCTTCCAAGCTCAAGGATTAGTTTCCCATATCACCTATGTATGATCCCTTGAAGGTGCTAGCCTTTGTTGTGATTTTGAATGCACAACTTCTTCAAATCTTGCCACAAAAATTGAAGAAATGGAGAGCCCAAAACTGCATGTAGTTTCGGCAATGTGAGAGAGAGGAGAGTAGAATGATTTTTGTTACAAAAAATCAATTTATATTTATGCCATAATATTTATTAAATTAATAATAAACTTATGACACAAATCATGCAATGGCTTAGAGTGTCAAACACTCAAACTCCATGCAAAACCATTGAGTGTATTGTACACTATCATCATGCAATGTATTAACAATTAAATAATGCATAAAATGACATGTGTCATGTGGGCCCCACACGTTTCCAAATGAAAGTGGGCCCACGTGCACTCACGCGTTCGGGTTCGATATTTCCGAAATACCAAACTTACGTCGCGACGTTAATTAAATCGAATTTAAATAAATAATTGCGCCTAGCGAAATTATTATTTACGTCGCTAACGAATTAATTCTAAATTAACTCGTTTGCCCGAATTAAAATCTAATTTTAATTTCGCGTCGAAATCGAATTTCGATTATTATATCGAATATAATAATTTTACGATTAATTCCAAATTAATCGTTCTCTCTCTATGTATAGTACTTTATCCAAGATAAAGTCTCTCCGTAATTAATCCAAGATTAATCGAGTTTGAATCATACGTCATTGGTGAATCTTCGGGAAGCGACCCAAGAGATCTCTGGATATGTTGGCAGTAAATACGGTCGTCAGATTATCCGAACACGTACGTACCAAGTACTACGTTTTTACCGATTTACAAGACAAGGTTAGCCTCTAGCAAAACGCCATGCCTACCCAATTCTCCAGAAATATTCTTATTGGAATATAAGATCTATAACAGGCGTAGTATACCGTAGTATAGTGTATATCGAACCAGTATCGGATGATCACATGTAAGGCCTGGGGCTGAGATGTGTCTGCCCCGTACGATACACATATCGGACATCAAGCAACCAGTCTCTTTGAATCGGATAATCCTGACCTAGTCATAATCCCGATGGTTGCAACCATTACAGAGTACTAGTTTTGTATCCCTCGTGATCATCATCTCCATATGTCTGAAGTGATACTTCCATCTTGACATCACACCCAATACACTACGATTCTCGATAAATCCAGAAGAGGTGTACACAGAACCCGTTAAAGCCCTGGACCACCAAAACTAAAGTTTACCGATTGTCGTAAGTACTAGCGATGCAAGTCTCAGGTTAAGATCTTATGCACCTACCCTGAAGCAGACTCCCATAGACACGCAGACATACTACCAATGGGATTCTGCGGGGTCTATCCAGAGCGAAGCTGTTTTCGTACCATCGGTAAAACACAACCTCCTACCGCACTTGCATAAGTATCCTATACTTAAATATATGAGAACTATGCCGTTGTGCCCTCACAACATGCACAAGTGCAGTACTAGTCTATTCCGCATTATCGATGTCCAATCTCGATAATACTACGACTAGGGATATTTAATGATTAAACCTTTATGGATTGATACCGTCTCATATCATCACAATCCGGAACTAATCATAGGGACTCTTACCATTTTTATATCAAAGTAAATAAATTACAAAACGGTAAAAGGCAATTTCATTACTACATAGTGAATTTTGTACAATAATACAATATCATTTACAAAATAGTGACGCTATGGGTCAAACTGTCTAACAATCTCCCACTTGGCCTATAGCCGGTCACTCAAGCATCTAATACCTGAACTATGTATGTGTCGCTCAAACTTTTCCCGAGGAATTATTTTCGTCAGCGGATCTGCAAGTTGTCCTCTGATGCGATCTTTTCGATCTTCACATGTTGGATAATATGACCCATAGCGTCACTATTTG